>CM035422.1:129703744-129711244 GCA_020310875.1 Ceratopteris richardii | reverse complement strand
GGTGGTGTTGTATGCCTTCTGCAGATTCACACACACACAGAGAGAGAGAGAGAGAGAGAGAGAGAGAGAGAGAGAGAGAGAGAGAGAGAGAGAGAGAGAGAGAGAGAGAGAGAGAGAGAGAGAGAGAGAGAGAGAGAGAGAGAGAGAGAGAGAGAGAGAGAGAGAGAGAGAGAGAGAGAGAGAGAGAGAGAGAGAGAGAGGGGGGGGGGGAGAGGGGGAGAGGGGGAGGGAGGGGGGGGGGGGGAGGGAGGGGGAGAGGGGGAGGGAGAGAGAGAGAGAGAGAGAGAGAGAGAGAGAGAGAGAGAGAGAGAGAGAGAGAGAGAGAGAGAGAGAGAGAGAGAGAGAGAGAGAGAGAGAGAGAGAGAGAGAGAGAGAGAGAGAGAGAGAGAGAGAGAGAGAGAGAGAGAGGGAGGGAGCGAGGGAGGGGGGGAGAGAGAGAGAGAGAGAGAGAGAGAGAGAGAGAGAGAGAGAGAGAGAGAGAGAGAGAGAGAGAGAGAGAGAGAGAGAGAGAGAGAGAGAGAGAGAGAGAGAGAGAGAGAGAGAGAGAGAGAGAGAGAGAGAGAGAGAGAGAGAGAGAGAGAGAACAATTATCCAACTCAAATGGAATTAATACATGGGCAATAAAGTTGAAAGACTTATGATGGGAGATAATCTTCACCATAGTATCCTTCATCTTGAGGTGGGCTTGAGGAATGTGTCTCCTTGGACTGGGTTGGCTGAAAAAGAGGGACTTGGGATGAGGTTAGGGATGCAGAAATATTGATCATGTGTATGTACGTGGCTTGTGTAAAATGTCCTTATGGAGTGTACTTATGTGCAATGTGTATGACATGTATGGAGTGTGCAATTCGTGTAACGCTGTGCATTGATGACTTTGAATTTGCAGCTTGTTTGGATGTGGCATTTCTCTCTCTCGTTTTCTGTTTATCTATCTAGTTTTATGCATATATGTACATACATTTTTTTTTGAAAGAGAATTGTCTTTATTAACGAGGACGAAAGATACAAGAGGCAAGCTACACAATATTTAGAAGGTTCTCTAAAACCTACTAGAAACGTGTGGGTGATTAGCATGAGTTTGGAGTGGAGGGCCTCCACCTTGGTATGAGCTCCTTGAAAGAGTTGCTCCTTGTGAAAGAGTTGCTCCTTGAGAATGGATGCTGGAAACGTGTATCAAATGTAGCACATCTATCAAATATAAGAGCGTTTTCTGACTTCCAAATGGACCACAACATCCGAAATCAAGATCTTCTAAATTCCATGGGCCTTCAAATTTCACTTATCTCTTGTGAATGATCTCTTCGGAAATATGGGCACTTTTGCTAATCAACTTTGTGAGGAGAGTGCATCTATGGCATCTGAATATATAAGAAGATCTAGAATAGCCTATCCACCTTGTTTGCTAGAATTATGTAGTGGGAGCCCAAGAGCATGGGACCATAGAGCGAGTTGAAGGCGTTTGCCACAGGAACGATTTGGAAGCCAAAGTGAAAGACCTTAGGGAATCACAAACTAACATGAAAAGGCCATTCACGTGGTCTCCACCTCGGAACTTTAATGAGAAGCTTCTCCAATACGCATTGTGCTTGTTGTTTTTTGGTGATGTCAACTCCCAATGGGTGTCCCAAATGATGGAAAATTTACCTTTGTTGGATTCTTTAGAGTATCCAATGCAAGGAGCCAAAATCTTGTGTTGCAAAGTCAAATCAACTTTGATTTTAAAGTGTCCATACACATACCAGAAACCCTTGGAAAATTCCTAGAATTTCTTGATAACTTTGTTAAGAAGCATATGTTGCTTCAAGGAAAAGGATGATAACATGAGGAAACATGCCCTTTTAACATTTTGTCACCCACGGTAAGGAAGCAAAGTGAATGTTGATGTATGGTGTAGTCTAGGAGACAATAAAGTGGATACATGCTATTGCAAACAAGCGAAGGCTTTTTATTGAGCATCTCGAGAGGACTCCATGGCACATGCATTAAAGTAATTGTTTGTGTGAGGTGTCAAGGAAGCATTAGATTGTGCCCTCTGATTAGACTAGATAAGATTTTGAAATTATACTTTTGATTACAAGATCACCCACATATGAAAATAGTACAAGAATATGTAACTGATACAAGAATTCCCACAATCCGGGACTAATACGTATGGATAACTAAACTAGAGATGCTAGAGGAAATCCCACAACCCGGGACTGTAGGTATGAAGCAAGATATCTAGATTACAAGAACTCCCTTCAAGGAGATTAGCTAGATATAAGAATTAACTCGAAAGGATCTCGTACTACGAGATTACAACAGGACATCACAAGATGTCCAAGATACTAGACTAGATAACTAGAACAAAGCACAAGACTAGAACTGGAACTAGAACTTGGAAAGTACTTACTTGGAATATCACGGCTCCTTGAGGTCCCAAAACTGGCATTGGCAAGATTGAGTATATATGTGGCCAACCCCTCCTTATATAGGTTTTCAAGGGCGTATCATCAATGGTTGTTATGAATCGATGATGTCATGACAGTTGATCTCAGAGTTTCGACACGTTCCGTACGTAATGGAAGCATTAGTTTCTCCAAACTTTGAACCAATCATGAGATTTAGAAAAGCACATAGAATCTAAGGTTTAGGATGGTTTTCTCTGTGTCCATGAAACCACCTCCCCCTCAAGCGACGAGCTCTATGAGGAGCGGTTGTGTGACTGTGAGATCTTCTAGGATTTGAATCTTCATAGCTCCTGATCTTTGTAGAGTTCTTGATATGTGGTACTGGAACACGATGATGATGGATATCCATGATGAAACTGGAAAGGGTTTGTAGTATACCTAGGTACAGAATCAAAGACATGATTCTCATGATGGAAAGTACTCTTTTGATTCTGATGATGATCCTTTTGATATGGGATGGTGATTGTAGAAGTCCTATTTGCAACTTGCTTCTTTTTCTTAGGACATTTGAATACCATATGATCATGATCTCCACAATGAAAACATAATCCATTGTCTTTTCGATGTTTTCTTTCCTTTGGTGTAAGTTGCTTGACCCTGATTTTATCCAATTGCATGTGTTCTGGTTGAGATTCTTCCAACACATGTTGTTGAGGAACTGAGGTAAACTTGTATTCTCCATCTTGAATACAAATCTTCTTCTCTTTCTTTCTCTCAAACAACTTATTATCACACTCAATTGCTTGATTCATGAAGTCATTCAAAGTATTTACCTTGGGCATGGTTAACATGAGGTGCTTGATATCATTATGTAGGCCCCATCGAAATTAGTTAATAAAATAATCTTCATGCCCTCTGAGATCACAAATAATTTGTTCGAATTCTGATGCATAGATAGAAGTAGGTCTATTTCCTTGATATAACTTCCTTAGATTTTTCTCAAAAACACGTGAATAATTGGTATCTCCAAAAGAAGACGTGAGCTCTCGAACAAAGGCCTTGAAATCATACAAAATATCCATGTCCTTCTCCACGATAGGTGCAAACCATGAAAGAGAAGGACCACATAATAGAGTTCCTATGAGTCCTACTTGAGAAGCATCATATGGGTACTTGTCGGGTTGTATTCTTATCAAGAGCTTTAACCTGCTGAAGAAATCCTCTTAACTTTGATCTTGTCCTATCACATTTCTCAGGCATGCTCACTTTTGGACTTTTCTTCATATTAGTTGTCATGGGGGTACTTGAAGAAGATTGATTTACAATGATTTGTAGTTGTTGGATTTGCCTCTGTAGTTCTATGATTACATCTTGAATATTTTGTCGTTGAAACCTTTGTTGGTTTTCTTGTGTCTCCTTGACTTGTTGTTGAATAACTTCAAGTGCAAAAAATATTTCTTCACGAATAATCTCCATGGTGCCTGGTCTTGATGAAGTCAATCTAGCCAAAATGTAAGGGGAGAGCTATATTTTGCCTTTTGACTAGACTAGACAAGATTGTGAAATTATACTTTTGATTACAAGATCACCCACGTATGGAAATAATACAAGAATATAAGGAGATTTATGAATCCTATATCTCATGCTTGGTTTAGAATTAGGAGAAACCAATGCTTCCATTGCGTCCGAAATATTCCAAAACCCTAAGATCGACTATTCACTTTCTCGATTTTGATATTTGAAGGTCCCATTTCAGATTGATGACATCATGATGACATCATCATTTTGTAACCGTCATATAGCACCTCCTTTGAACACCTATAAAAGGAGGGGTTGGCCACATTCATTCTCAGTCTTGCCAATACCATTCTTGTTAGCTCAAGGAGTCGTGACCACCAAGTAAGTACTCTCCAAGTTCCAGTTCTAGTTCTTGTCTTGTTCCTTGTTCTAGTCTTGTCTAGTCTAGTTCTTGGACATCATGTCTTGTCCTCTTGTAATCTCGTAGTACGAGATCTTGTCGAGTTCTTTCTTGTATCTAGTTCATCTCCCAAAAGGGAGTTCTTGTAATGGAGATATCTTGTTTCATACTTACGATCTCGGGTTGTGGGATCTCGTGTATCATTTCTAGTCGATTTATTCATACCTATCAGTCCTTGGTTGTGGGACGTCTTGTATCAATCACATATTCTTGTATCATTTTCCCCACTTGGGTGTTCTTGTAATCAGAAGTATATTTCCGAAATCTTGTCTAGTGTAGTCAGAGAACACAATCTAGTACTCCCTTGACATTTTGGCAAGACTACCTTCATCAAGACGAGGCACCATGGAGATTATTCGTGAAGAAATATTTTCAGCACTTAAAGTTATTCAACAACAAGTCCAAGAGATACGAGAAAACCAACAAAGGATTCAGAAACAAAATATTCAAGATGTAATCACAGAACTTCAAAGGCGAATCCAAGAGCTCCAGATCATTGTAAGTCAATCTTCTTCAAGCACCCTCATGGCAACTAACATGAAGAAAAGTCCAAAAGTGAGCATGCTTGAGAAATTTGATGGGACAAGATCCAAGTTTCGAGGATTTGTGCAACAAGTGAAGCTATTCATAAGGATGTAACCAGATAGGTACCCAGATGATGCTTCTCAAGTAGGACTCATAGGAACTCTATTATGTGGTTCTGCTCTTTCATGGTTTGCACCTATCCTTGAGAAGGATACAGATATTTTGCATGGTTTCAAGGCCTTTATTTGAGAGTTCACATCTTCATTTGGAGATACCAATTGTTCACGTGTTGCGGAGACAAAGTTAAGGAAGCTACATCAAGGAAATAGGCCTTCATCTACTTATGCATCGGAATTCAGACAAATCATTTGTGACCTCACATGGCATGATGATTATTTTATCAACAAATTTCGATGGGGCTTATGTGATGATGTTAAGGACCTCATGCTAACCATGCCGAGGTAAATACTTTGAATGAATTCATGAATCAAGCAATTGAGTGTGATAACAGGTTGTTTGAGAGAAAGCAAGAGAAGACGATTTCTGTTCGTGATCGAGAATACAAGTTTACCTCAATTCCTCAACAACATATGTTCGAAGAATCTCAACCAGAACCCATGCAGTTGGATAACACTAGGATCATACGACTTACACTCAAGGAAAGAAAACATCGAAAAGACAATGGATTATGCTTTTATTGTAGAGATCATGACCATATGGTATTCAATTGTCCTAAGAAGAAGAAGCAAGTTGGAATTAGGACTTCTACAATCACCATCCCACATCAGAAGGATCATCATCAAAATCAGAAAGGGAGTACTGCCCATCATGAGAATCACGGTCATGATTCTATACCTAGTTATACTACAAACCCTTTTCAGTTTAATCACGGATATCCATCATCATCATGTTCCAATGCCACATATCAAGAACTCTACAAAGACCAAGAGCTATGAAGATTCAAGTTCTAGAAGATCTCAGAGTCACATAACCACTCCTCGTGGAACTCGTCGCTTGAGGGGGAGGTGATGTCATGAACAAAGAAGGAAATTATCCTGAACCTCAGATTCCATGTGAATCCTATATCTCATGCTTGGTTCAGAATTAGGAGAAACCAATGCTTCCATTGCGTCCGAAATATTCAAAACCTTAAGATCGACTATTCACTTGCTCGATTTTGATATTTGAAGGTCCCATTTCAGATTGATGACATCATGATGACATCATCATTTCGTAACTGTCATATAGCACCTCCTTTGAACACCTATAAAAGGAGAGGCTGGCCACATTCATTCTCAGTCTCGCCAATACCAGTCTTGGGAGCTCAAGGAGTCGTGACCACCAAGTAAGTACTCTCCAAGTTCGAGTTCTAGTTCTTGTCTTGTTCCTTGTTCCAAGCTTGTCTAGTCTAGTTCTTGGACATCCTATCTTGTCCTCTTGTAATCTCGTAGTACGAGATCTTGTCGAGTTCTTTCTTGTATCTAGTTCATCTCCCAAAAGAGAGTTCTTGTAATGGAGATATCTTGTTTCATACTTATGATCTCGGGTTGTGGGATCTCGTGTATCATCTCTAGTCGAGTTATTCATACCTATCAGTCCTTGGTTGTGGGACGTCTTGTATCAATCATATATTCTTGTATCATTTTCCCCACGTGGGTGTTTTTGTAATCAGAAGTATATTTCCGAAATCTTATCTAGTGTAGTCAGAGAGCACCATCTAGTGTTCCCCTGACATTTTGGCAAGACTACCTTCATCAAGACGAGACACCATGGAGATTATTTGTGAAGAAATATTTTCAGCACTTAAAGTTATTCAACAAGTCCAAGAGATACGAGAAAACCAACAAAGAATTCAGCAACAAAATATTCAAGATGTAATCACAGAACTTCAAAGGCAAATCCAAGAGCTCCAGATCATTGTAAGTCAATCTTCTTCAAGCACCCTCATGACAACTAACATGAAGAAAAGTCCAAAAGTGAGCATGCCTGAGAAATTTGATGGGACAAGATCAAAGTTTCGAGGATTTGTGCAACAAGTGAAGCTATTCATAAGGATGTAACCAGATAGGTACCCAGATGCTAGGTACCCAGATGCTGCTTCTCAAGTAGGACTCATAGGAACTCTATTATGTGGTTCTGCTCTTTCATGGTTTGCACCTATCCTATTCGAGAGTTCACATCTTCATTTGGAGATACCGATTGTTCACGTGTTGCGGAGACAAAGTTAAGGAAGCTACATCAAGGAAAAAGGCCTTCATCTACTTATGCATCAGAATTCAGACAAATCATTTGTGACCTCACATGGAATGATGATTATTTTATCAACCAATTTCGATGGGGCTTATGTGATGATGTTCAAGACCTCATGCTAACCATGCCGAAGGTAAATACTTTGAATGAATTCATGAATCATTTCTGTTCGTGATCGAGAATACAAGTTTACCTCAATTCCTCAACAACATACGTTCAAAGAAACTCAACCAGAACCCATGCAATTGGATAACAATAGGGTCATACGACTTACACTAAAGGAAAGAAAACATCGAAAAGACAATGGATTATGCTTTTATTATGGAGATCAGGACCATATGGTATTCAATTGTCCTA
>CM035422.1:129681244-129688744 GCA_020310875.1 Ceratopteris richardii | reverse complement strand
TTCATATCAGACTTGATTCATCTGAGACTTCATTATTCAGTCATGCCTCATTGCTGAGTCACACTAAGTCACATTCATATCAGACTTGATTCATATGAGACTTCATTATTCAGTCATGCCTCATTGTTGAGTCACACTAAGTCATTCATGAATTTATGTATCATGAATCATGATTAATGCATCATAATTCATGCATCATAATTTATGCATTAAGCATGAATGATTGTGCATTATGTTGGCAGCTGCATGGATTATATGCAAGATGCATCATTCATGATTCACGAATCATATGTAATGCACATTGGATAATTGTGCTGCATGCATCATCATTGATCAACAATCATGCATGCACATTGGAGCATCCCTGCATCATGCATCTTGATTTGTGTATGATGTGACATGCATGTTGCATAATGGTTTGACATGCATGCAACATGCTTCATCATGCTGTTGCATTGATTTTGCTGCACGCATTATTGCATTATTATACGATGTGTACTAATAAATTATAATTGGTAATAGCTGCAGCTTTTATGAATTGCAGCAATAATATGCTCAATGTTGCAACTTGCATGCAGCATGATAGATGCATCATTATGCAATGTGCATTGTGCATCTTGCAATATCATTCATAATTCATTATACATATTAGTGTCACACACGTCACAATCTAGAATCTACTCTTTCAGAGACCCGCAATACATGTCACATAGTCATACTGAGTAAGTATTCAATATTGTGAAAATGGTTATTACTAAGTATTAAGTTATGATGGTGTGCACGCTTCAAAAGAATAGATTATGGAACCTATAGGCCTAAGGTTACTACCTATCGTGTCATAACCCTCTAAATGCCTGGAGTGGGTGTAGGATATAATGCATCAGTGGGTAGGGCATCGTGGCGATCCTCAAAATGCTCTGCACGTGGGGGAGAGAGAGAGAGAGAGAGAGAGAGAGAGAGAGAGAGAGAGAGAGAGAGAGAGAGAGAGAGAGAGAGAGAGAGAGAGAGAGAGAGAGAGAGAGAGAGAGAGAGAGAGAGAGAGAGAGAGAGAGAGAGAGAGAGAGAGAGAGAGAGAGAGAGAGAGAGAGAGAGAGAGAGACTTTTTAACGTCTATTAGAGGCCAAAATCGGCCTATGAGACAAAACATATACATGAGTATGATCCTATCCACTGTGATCGCAAAAGGAAAATAAAGTTTGAGTATAAAACGGAGTATAAAAGGAGTGGATAATAGCTGGCGTGGAGGGTGTGAGGTGCTATAGGTGTGCACTCTATATGCTCAATAGGTGAGATACAAATATGATATGCATAGGGAGGGGAGGCTTAGTGGTGTCATAACCCTCTAAATGCCTGGAGAGTGGGTGTAGGATATAATGCATCGGTGGGTAGGGCATCGTGGCTATCCTCAAAATGCTTTGCATGTCGAGAGAGAGAGAGAGAGAGAGAGAGAGAGAGAGAGAGAGAGAGAGAGAGAGAGAGAGAGAGAGAGAGAGAGAGAGAGAGAGAGAGAGAGAGAGAGAGAGAGAGAGAGAGAGAGAGAGAGAGAGAGAGAGACTTTTTAACGTCTATTAGAGGCCAAGATCGGCCTATGAGACAAAACATATACATGAGTATGATCCTATCCACTGTGATCCCAAAAGGAAAATAAAGTTTGAGTACAAAACAGAGTATAAAAGGAGTGGATAATAGCTGGCGTCGAGGGTGTGAGGTGCTATAGGTGTGCACTCAATATGCTCAATAGGTGAGATACAAATATGATATGCATAGGGAGGGGAGGCTCGGTGGTGTCATAACCCTCTAAATGCCTGGAGTGGGTGTATGATATAATGCATCGGTGGGTAGGGCATCATGGCGATCCTCAAAATGCTCTGCACGTCGAGAGAGAGAGAGAGAGAGAGAGAGAGAGAGAGAGAGAGAGAGAGAGAGAGAGAGAGAGAGAGAGAGAGAGAGAGAGAGAGAGAGAGAGAGAGAGAGAGAGAGAGAGAGAGAGAGAGAGAGAGAGAGAGAGAGAGAGAGAGAGAGAGAGAGAGAGAGAGAGAGAGAGAGAGAGAGAGAGAGAGAGAGAGAGAGAGAGAGAGAGAGAGAGTCATATTAACGTCTTCTGGAGGCCAAACTTGGCCTATGAGACAAAAACGATGTACAAGTGTAGTAACCTTGTGTAGATAAAATGAAATAAAAAGTATATCTCTACACAAAGCTATATAGGGCTGGAAAATGCTGGGGAGACGTGGCTCTGACTCTGCAGATAGTGGCCACCTAATACATGGGGGGATCCAAAATGTGAGTAAAACGCCCTAGCTACTGGTGATGGGTGGAGGTGGGTGTAGTATGTGGTACATCGGTGGTGGTCTGAGTGCCTCTTGAAGGAAGACAACCTAGGGGGTGGTGGTACGCCTATGCTCCATCATGTGGTCGTAGGCAATCTTGATGCGTGAGATATCCTCTTGATATAGTCGTGGTCGACGATATCCGCCCATGCGTGGTCGGCGCCGTGCTCTCTGTGATGCTGCCTGGTGTAGCGTGAGCCCTATAGATGGACCTCTCTGATGTAGCTCAACTCGCTGAAAGAACTGCATAATGGTCTGCTGGGTACTCACCCGTGGCTGATGTATGGGCTGTAGTGACCGCTCTCGCCTCTCGTATGCTGCTTTGAGAAAGCGTCCCAAGCGTCTCTGGTCTCCCATAGTCATGCACAGCTGGAATGACTCCTCGATCTGGAACTGTGCTCGTAGGTCTAAGTATGATGGACATCTGATAACAAAATGCTCCTCACTCTCTACCTCTGTCTGGCATACTGGGCACCACCTCTCCTCACGGGGGACTCCCTTGGACCGACCCCTCTCAATCTCGAGCTGATGTGATGGAACCCGGAGCTGCCCAATGACGACTCGTAGGTGGTGGGGAAGGTAGGTCTGCATGTATCTCGGAATCTCGATGAAGCCCGTGCCCGATATATGTAGAAATGCTCGCGGTAGTAGAGCATTTTCGGTGGCAATGTACCCCTAGGGCTAACCCATGTCCTCTGTATGTATGTATGCCATATCTCTTGACGAATGATCCTATTCCTCTCTTGATGAGAGAGCGAGTAGGTGGGTGCATGAGAGTCGTACTGTAGTGGTGGTAGCCTGTCTATGTCAAAGCCATGGTGGGCAAGCCAGTCTCGTGTCTGTGCATACCATGAGGAGGTGTCGCCTGCTAATGCCATATCACGTGATGCCTCGAAAGCACGATAAGCAATGGGCTCTGTATCCATGCTCCAAAGTCTGTGTAATAGGCATACTGTCTGGAATAGTGCCTCAACTAGCATCGGTGGTGCAGCGAGCTCTGCTCTAATGATATCATGTGGTACTGAAGGCTTGCTGCGGATAAGTCTGGCAATCATGAGGATCTGTGGCCTCTCTAATGCTGTCCATACTGATGTAGCTAATCCTGGTCCCCATATGGCTGCCCCATACATGAGCGCTGGCGTAACCAAAGTGTCAAAGAGCCACCCCTTTGTGCGGGGCTCCTGAAAATATGCCTGGTGGCACTGTCTCTCCATCAAAGCTAGTGCTGCGTACCCACGTGTGATGCGGTCACGGGCTGCCCGAGCCATAGAGAAGACCCCTGATGATGCTGTAAATGTCACCCTCAAGTAAACATATGATCCTACCACCTCGATCGGTCCACTTGCTGCTGTGAACAAACTATGTCTGCGTACCTGTGCTGATGTATTAAAGATCAAGACCTTGGTTTTACGAAGGTTCACAGATTTCTATGTCTGCAAAAGTCATCTAGGCCGTGTAGATGATGCTGTAGACCTTCTGCAGACTCTGAAACCAATACAATATCATCAGCGTGTAAAAGAATATGGACAGTGGACCCGTGTACCTCAATGCCATCTCCCCCCTGCTGCTGTATGAAGTCCACTATCTCATCAATGTAGAGACCAAAGAGGGTGGGTGAGAGAGGGCATCCTTGCTTCACCCCGATAGTGCTAGCAAGTGGATCAGATATGCCCCCTGGACATCTGACTCTACCAGATACTCTCTCGTATAAGGCGTAGATCCCCCATATCATCTCCTCCGGAGCTCCGATGTCAAGTAGTTGTTTGAAGAGTCGATCCCTGGGAACAGTGTCAAATGCTTTGCGGAAGTCCACAAAGCAACAATATAATCTCCTCTTCCTCACCCTGGCCTGGTCGATCAGGCATCTCGGAGTGAAGATGTGGTCAATGGTAGAGTAATCTCGTCTGAATCCTGCCTGTCCTGGAGCCTTGATGCCCTTCCTCTCAGTGAGAGTACTCAACTCTGTCTCTAGTACCGCCCCATATAACTTGGCCAATATAGGGCCAATCATGATCGTCCGGTATGTAGCTGGATCCATAGTATCACCTGACTTATGAATGGGCACTATGGTGTGCTCAATCCATGAGTCTGGGAACCCTTCAACCAATGCACGGTTGAAGAGATGGGCAATGAGCGGTGCGAGAGTCGTGCCTCCATAGATGAGGTGCTCTGCCTGTAAACCGAAACGATCATGGGCCCTGCCATGCTGCAGCCGGGCAATAACGCGTCCCACCATAGTGGGTGTGAAGAAGTCAGAGGTAGTAGGACGTGGGCTCTGCGGTCTGGGAATGGGAGGCTGGTATGGGATCTCGTATAGGCTCCGTGCATAACTATGCCAAGTGCTCGGGTCTCGGATAGGTGTCTGCTGTCTCCTCTCTCTCAAATGTCGCCATGCCACTACACTGTCTCGACTCATGAGCAAATGGTAAATATCCCAATACTATCTCTCCTTCCAATCTCCGGCGAGTAAGGCTCTGCATGCGACGCTGTGCCTGTGTGTGTAATATCTCCTCTATGCTCTAAAATCCTAGGTGCTTCCGCAGCTCACGACAGTCTGCATCATACCAACGGTTCTGGGGCATGGATCCTGTGCGTGGAGGGTGCATATGTGTGCGGTGTGGGAAGCTGCGGAGAGTTGAGTCCTGTAGGATGGAGGTGATATGTGATGTAAGTGTGTCCAAAGGTGAGAATGGATCGAGGGAGAGTAGGCGGGTGTGTAAATGGTGTGCATAAACGTGTGAGAGCTCGTGTGTGAAGTGTATCGTGGTATGTATCTCAGTGGGTGAGGGAGGGTCTAATGGAATCGGAGATGAGAGTGTGAATGTAATAAATGTGTGGTCAGCACCGAGTGGGCGTCGTCCAATACTAAGTGAAGGGATGAGTGAAGCTCCAGAGGTAGTACCCAAAATGTAGTCGACTGTGCTCTCACCTCCCCCGTGAGGGAAGCAAGTAAATCCGCCTGAACCTGGCCACCGATTCATCCCGTTATATATAACGAGATGATGTCGACTTCCTAGCTCGAGTAGATGTCTGCCATAGCCGGTGGTGTCCTGACCCGTATCTGCCGATACTCTGCTGGTGCTAATCTCAACCTGGTCTCTGGCCCTCATGAGATGCAGGTGATCCATGTCATATGCCTCGCACTGATGCGACTGAGTGCGGCCATTGAAGTCCCCCATAAGGAAGACTTCACCAAGTGTGCTGTAATGCAGTATCTCATCTGAAAGCGCTGTGTATGGTGAGTCTCTATCTCGTATCGGTCCCCCCAGATCCTGTCCTGCATATCGAGATCCGCGTGGTGGGAAGTAACATATAGCAATGTAAATCGAGCTCCCCTTCTATCTCTATGCGAACCCACATGTATCGTGCCTCCTCATCTCTACCTATAATATGGATCCGGCTCTGTATCTCCTTTCAAAATACGATGGCCACTCCTCCCGATCCTCGCGCTGTACTTTGTCTCGTCGTAGTCCTGAATGCAGATTCCCAATGAAAACCTGCAATGCGTGGTAGACCTCTCTCTGGGCTCTCGTGTGTCTCTGTGATGCATGCAAAGTCATGTGATGCGAGGATCTCCTCGACTCTGTCTGGTCGCGTCCAGAGTGCCCCGTTGCAGTTCCACACTGCTCCTCTGAGTGGTGTCTCCTGGTGTAGTGATGTCTCATAGGCCGCATGGCCCTATTTGATAGGGCGTCCATCTATGAAGACCTTACCATCACGGTAAAAGGCCTTCCTCCCCTCTCGACGTGCCTGGAGTATGAGAGAGAGAGAGAGAGAGAGAGAGAGAGAGAGAGAGAGAGAGAGAGAGAGAGAGAGAGAGAGAGAGAGAGAGAGAGAGAGAGAGAGAGAGAGAGAGAGAGAGAGAGAGAGAGAGAGAGAGAGAGAGAGAGAGAGTGTTTTTACGTCTATTAGGAGGCCGAACTCGGCCTATGAGACAAATCGATGTACATGGGTGTATCTTCTATCTATCAGAGAAGATAAAAGTGCTGAAAAAGAAACTGGTAAAGCTGATACATATCTCCGTGAAATGCGTGTGGAGATACCCATGAAAGGGGGGGGTGTATGGAGTGCGATATCTATGGCAGTCTATATGCAAAGGGGTAGTACAACAAGCATGGGAATGCATCTGAAACGACTAACTAGCTCCATCCTGTGCTAGTGGGCGGGTGTAAGATGTGATACATAGGTGGAGGTGGAGTGAGGGCCATCGTGATAGTTGCAGCGGGATCAGCCATCATCTGGAATCGTCTCTCCTCCATGGCGCGATGGTGACGAGCCTGGATCTCTGCAATTTGATGTCGGTGATGTCTCGGGGCCCGATATCCTCTAGCACGAGGTCGTCTCCTAGCTCGAGCAGCCTGAGCCTGCTGAAGAGTCACCCCTCTCGGTGTGTGGGCTGAGGGGGGGAGGGCTGCAGCACGTCGTGGAATAAAGAACTCAGTGAGCTGACTCTGTCTCCCTCCTGTATGGGCTGTTACAGTAGGCTGGAGTAGGGAATCTCTGTGACTCTGTATCTCTAGTAGGAATCGCCCGAGCTGTCGCTGGTCTCCAGAGTCCATGATCTCTCGGAGGGTGGGCTTCCCTAGAGTCCATGATCCCGTATCTACCTCTGATGCCATCATATGCGCTACATCTGCATACAAAGTGCTCCTCATCCTCTATCTCTACTCTGCAAACCCTGCATATCCGCTCCTCTCTGGGAATGTCTGCGGCTCTGCCCGTCTCAATCTCTAGTCTATGTGATGAGACTCTCAATTGGCCAATCGCTACCCTCCAGCTATGAGGCATGTAAGTATCCATGTAACATGGCCGCCGGACGAAACCGTCTGCTAGGATGTCTAAGAACTGGTCTCGATAGTGCAATAGTCTCGATCCCATGTGTGTGGTGTGTGCCATGTCTGACTAATGTAGCACTGCCAAAGATCCTGTCTCAACACAACATTCCTCTCATGACGAGAGAGGTGGATGTGAGGTGAGTCTGGGTCGTACTGAAAAGGCGGCAATCTGTCCATATCAAGCCCATGACTATCAAACCATACTCTAACCTGAGTGTACCAAGCTCTCTCATATCCTGACTCTGATATCTCTATAGATGCCTCAAAAGCTCTGCGTGTGAGTCTGTCTGTAGGGAGCTCCCTCATCCTCTGAATAAAGCAGATAGTCTAGAATAGTG
>CM035422.1:129671244-129676244 GCA_020310875.1 Ceratopteris richardii | reverse complement strand
TCAACCACGGTCGATCTTCCACAAGGTGTTGGTCAAAGTTGGTAAAAAAAAAAGGTCAAATTTTTTATTCTACCATCCTATGCATTGCAAAGAGAGCTATCCAACATATACAACATTCCACTATCTACGACCATTCGCCCACTCAGAAGTCAACCCTAATTTCAGGTCAATGGTCAAAAGTAGCTTTTAGCTTGTGAAAAGCATATGAACCTGGCATAATCCTATTAAATCTTGTAGTATTGATCCAATGGCCCTTATTATGACATGTGGGACCTTTAAAAAAGCCAATGCAAAGCATAATAAAGCATTAACGAAAGAATCTTAGACCTAAGAATGGATTTGCACCGTAGATTTTGTGAAAATGAGTGTTTGGAAGATTTTTCATTGGGATTTTCATAGGATTTCATAGTTTATATGAACGTAATCATCATTGTATTCATCTAGCTCTTGAGGAATTCAACCTTCCCTTGATTGTTGTGTTCTCTTAGTGTAATTGTAAGTGTGTGGAGGTAGTGTGCTCCTTTTCTATTTCTTGTCTACAATTTCCCTATCCCAATTTCTTACTCTCTCTCTCTCTCTCTTGTATTGTTGGCTTTTAGGCCCACAATCAATATAAAGACAGAGAGAAAATAGAGACATGATGGAGAATAAAAAACACATGAGAGAGATCAGAGATGTAAGGAGCAAAGCTCCAAAGATAATTTGTACATTCCATGATTGAAGCTACAAGATAGCATAGAAGATATGCAAGATGAATTCAAGCTTACCAATAACTACATTAACCTCCAAGGCTGAACATGATTGCCTCCGAAAATAGATAAGCTTCAACTTGCCGCACACCTTATAGATGATGAAGAAAATACAACTTCACCTCTTAAAGTTGAAAGGAACACCTCCTCCAAACTAGCTCATGAGTTGTGATAATATTAGTGCTTAATGTGTGTTGCTTATATAGGTTATGTTTGCCTTGGTAAGCAAGGTAAAAATAAAGCAAAAGTTGCGTTTCACTATCAAAGCAAAAAGCTTCTTTTCACTTTTTTTTTTTCATTAATAAAGCAAAAGCTGCATTCCACTTTAGAATCGCTTTTCACATTAAATTTGGAAATTAGGGTTTGAGTTTTGACATTGATTTAGATGCCAAACACACGTGCTATATAGTTGGATAGCTCTCACTGAGCTCTATCACATTATGTGGAAAATTTTTTTACCTTATTTTTACCATTTTTAACTATTTCCAAGAATTAAATTTATTCAACTTTTAAACTTGCAGGTGGGGTCCCTTGTGGAAGGTTACCCAAAACTCATATTTTCCACTAATTTCCTCCCAACCTAACACAGGGGAATATGCTAGGTAGGTATATTTGTTAATTAAATAGTTATTTAGCTAAGTTTAGGTACCTTTGATTTTCACATATCATGCCAAGTATCCACCAATACACACAAGGACCTTAGATATGAAGAGCTCTCCCATAACACATCACAAGGAGAACTCAGACATCCCCCACTCTTCTCATCCAAGTACTACTTGGAAGGATAGAGACAAATATAGGATGCTAATGAATGGAGACAAAATGTAGACTCAACCTATTCACTCAACTATCAATGTCGGCCAAGCCTATCAAACGAAGGTTATATGCTCTCATACACAACTATCACACACACACACACATACAGATACAAGGTGTAAAAAGTCCACCATAAGGTTCTCAATGTAGAGATAATACCCCTTCTTGCTCACATGAATCTTCCTCAATGACCACTTGGTGTAGATGTCAACTCCCACATATGATCGAGTGACTAACTTCAAGGAGCATGTTGACTAGTAGTTTGAACATCACTTCACAGGTATACAAGAAAGCAATACCCTTCAATCTGTCTTGGACAGTTGATTTTAGCGAATTCAACAAATATTATAGAATTTCTGCAAATTAATAGATATTTAACTGTCTCCACGCTATTATTGTTGCTATAATAGATGCAATCTGCATGTTTCTTCTTAATTTTCACCCCTCTTGGAGTGCATTTTTCTCAATTCTATATTCAGCATCTGCATATAAAATGATCCTCTGCATTTCCCTGCTGAATATAAAATTGAGCTTGATCTACATCTTCCATGAAGATTATAGTCTTCTACATGCAGCCAAATTCTCAATGTTCTCTACTTTGTCATGCCCTGATACCAATTGTTGGTTTTAAGCCCACAATCAATATAGAGACATAGAGAAATAGAGACAAGATGGAGACTAAACAACACATAAGAGATGTAAGGAGCAAAGCTCTAAATATAATCTATACATTCCATGATGAAACTGTTGGAAGTGTGGTAGGCCCAATAAATCAATCACAAGTTAAATTCATGATCTTCCAACACTTACCCTAGACCACAGAGGAAGATGTGGCTTCTTCATCCAAGATGGTTGCTGGGCAGAAATTCCTCTTCATCCAAGAGGAATATCTGCCCAGCAGACTGAAGAGGAAGAAGAGGAGATTACATCTTCATTCATAGACAGAAGGAGACACATGGAGATTCAACCTTTAGAAGAGCAATCCAAATGGGATTCAAGAGATGCACAAGCACTCTCATTTATTGCTATGGGAGTCAAACAACATATTATTCCACAGAGAAGGTCATGCAGAACCTCTCATCAAGCTTGGTTGGAATTAGAGAATCTCTATGAGACCAAGAACCTTGCTAGGAAAGTTCACCTAAGGAGACAATTAGTCAACACAAGGATGAAAGACTTAGATGTATGTATGTATGTATTTATGCATGTGTGTGTGGACGTACGTACGTACGTACGTACGTATGTATGTATGTACGTATGTATGTATGTATGTATGTATGTATGTATGTATGTATGTATGTATGTATGTATGTATGTATGTGTGTGTGTATGTGTATGTATGTATGTGTGTGTATGTATGTATGTATGTGTGTGTGTATACGTGCAGCATGTTTGTATGTATGTATGTATGTATGTATGTATGTATTTATGTATGTATGTATGTATGTATGCATGCATGCATGCATGTATGTATGTACCTGCATACGTAGGTAGGTAGGTAGGTGTGCTTGCATGTTTAGATGTATGTGTGTAATATTTTGCAATTCATGCAGCATGTGTTATGGAAATATTGGCATATAAAGAACTAGTGGGATGAGATGAGCTTGATTTTCGATCCATGGGTTCCAAGAATCTCTGAATTCAGGATTACATCTGATATGTACGATCATTGTAATTTTGATGTCCGTTGGGTTCTGGATCAGTTTGTACTGCATTGCCAGTTATGTGGAACATCTTTTGAATGACCACATGGCACAGAGAACATTTGAATTATTTTCTTGATATTATGTATACAGGCTAGTATTTTGGTCTACAGTTTTGGACAAAAGATGTGTGTACATGTGCATTCATTTATTTGTTATTCCAATGTTTTTTTCTTCATCTGTTTTATCTTAAAAATTCTCATTTTTGATCTTTGTTCTATTTGACAGGCTATAGCAAGACGATCATATCTTGATGTTCATGAGTTCAATGGAAACTTCAGAGGCATGACAACACATTTCAAAGTTACCTCCGTTATTGGACATGTTTTTAGGTATTCTTGTAAAAATATTTAGTGTTTTTTTTTGTTTTGAGATAAGGGAGTTGGTTTTAATGAAAAGATCTTTTACAATTTGGGTAATAGGTTTAGCTTTAGGTGCATTGGTTTTTTGCAATTTAACATTTCTTTGACACTTGATGAAAGTTTGCATGTGTTGGGGACATTTAGTTGAGGAATTAATGACCTAAAACAAGTTCACTTTCTATGATTTCCATGACATAATGCTCTTCATGTTTATTTCATTCCTTGTGCTGGTTTGCATATGTCATTCAAGAACATTGGTGATATTGAAGTATCTATTGATCAAGTCCTGGCCCGAGTCTCTTTGTGCGGTGACAACCAATGCAATCTTGGGCTAAGGACTTGACTGACTTTATATGAAGGGGGCAAAGGTTGGTTCAAATGTTGCAAATCTAAATTACGCCAAATGCTTAATAGAATCATTTAGAGACACTTCCATTGTCAAAAGATGAGAGTGAAATGAGAATGGATAACAATGTTAGGACTTGTAGAATTGCTAGCAAATGAGCTGTGGGTTGTGATTGGCATTGCATGTTATGATTCTTCATGTTCATTTGTGGCTTTAGAAAATATCATTAAAATATGGCACCCAATCATTTATAGTAAGTGCTTATGATAAAGGCCATTCTTGGTGTTCACTTTGAAATTAATAATGGTTATTCCTAAAAATAGAAATGAAAAGTTAAAATCATTTATGGCTTTGCAAGTTGGAGTTTCTTGTTCTTTGCATGAGGGCTAAGTTGCATTTAAGTGCATGAATAAACCCATGCATATGTGCATGTGCATATACACATTTTCAAACCAAAAAGAAAAACCTTATGAGGATGCTCAATGTGCTAATTTTTTCTTCAGATCATTTTTGTGCCTTGAATAGATGTAAGTTTCAAATTGCGAATGAATAATGAGATATCAATGCAGCTCATTATTACTATATGAGAATATTCTAAAGTGATTTTAATGATGTCTCTCTTGTTTATTATTCTTTACAGTGTGGACTTCCCTCCAAAGTATCAGAATTGGGAAACAACAGATCCACAAGATTTATTTCAGGCTCCCATTGTGAAATTGGAATCTAATCCCAAGGTATAGTTTGTTTATGCATCATAAACGTTCATTGATCGCTCAGATTTATCCTGGGATTCAGTATTAAATATATCGAGGTGTTAAGTTATATGCATAAGTATTTAAATTAAACCCTTTTATGAAAAGGCACATGTCTGCAAGCATCTACAACAAGAAGCACGTGGTAGTGATTACCTTATTCTATGGCTCGACTGTGATCGTGAAGGAGAAAACATCTGCTTTGAAGGTATTCGATGCTTCAGAATAATTATTCTAAAACTTATGGAAGAATACTTTAAATCATTTTTCTG
>CM035422.1:128858744-128976244 GCA_020310875.1 Ceratopteris richardii | reverse complement strand
GTATGTATGTATGTATGTATGTATGTATATACGTATGTATGTATGCCTGCATGTACATATGTACATACATAGTGTACATATAAATGTGTACGTGCATGCATGCATTCATGTGTATGTATGTATGTATGTATGTATGTATGTATGTATGTATGTATGCACATATGTATGTATGCACATATGTATGTATGCACATATGTATGTATGCACATATGTATGTATGCATGCACATATGTATGTATGCATGCACATATGTATGTATGCATGCACATATGTATGTATGTATGTATGTATGTATGTATGTATGTATGTATGTATGTATGTATGTATGTATGTATGTATGTATGTATGTATGTATGTATGTATGTATGTATGTATGTATGTATGTATGTATGTATGTATGTATGTATGTATGTATGTATGTATGTATGTATGTATGTATGTATGTATGTATGTATGTATGCATGCATGCATGCATGTATGTATGTATGTACGTACATGTATGTATGTATGTATGTATGTATGTATGTGTAAGAAAATAACAGCACAGCGGAATAGACCTATAGACAGAGTTGAGAGAAAAACGCAGACAAAGATAGACGCAGACTGAGAGGTAGAGAACTCAAATTCTCAGATTGCAAAGCATAATGCAATTACAATGATGGTGCTGTCCACCCGTGCGCTCCCACTGTGGAGCTTAGATGGCGATCTAGACAGACTCTAGATGAAGGGCTTACTAGTGCGCAATGCTGTATAAAGCTCAACCTGGGCTGTGCTTATATAGCTTTTACAAGGCGGTTCGGTATAGATAAACGTAGTCGGGAGATACAAATTAGTCGGTAAAATATATGATCCGACAATATCTCCACGACCAGAAGTCCTACCGTCTCGGCCCTACGGGCCGGGGGGATAGGCCCCCCGGACCCCGCAGAAGGGGGCAAGCCCCCCTCTGCACTCCCCCCATTAAGGTTCTATGGGGAAACCGCGTGACGCCACAGGGCCTTTATTTTCACCTTAAATGATAACCCAATGGCCTGGAAGTTTATGCCCTACCTAACCTGACGGCTAGGCTCACAAAGATCATCTATAACCATCAACGGTCACACATAGACCTCATCTAACTTGGAAGTTAGGGTTCCACAAATGTCCGGGCTCTCATAATGGCTTCTCCTCATAATGGGGGCCTTACAACTTAGAGCACCATGGATCATTTGTGGTCACATGAGGGTGGAGTATTGAGCATATCTAACACCCCCCCTCAATGTCCACCCAATGGTGAACTACCTCCTTGGTCCAATCCCAAGCTTTGGAAAGTGTCGAAGAAGTTGCTCTCTCCCAAGAGCCTTGGTGAAGATGTCTACTCCATTTTCTTCAGTAGGGCAATAGGTTATCTCCACGACCCCGTCCTCAATCAACTCACGCACATAGTGATACTGGATTTCTATGTGCTTCGTACGTGCATGGAAAACAGGATTTTTGGCGATGGCCATGCAACTTTGGTTGTCACACTTCAACTCTGTAGCCTCTTGTCCTTGTATTCCTATGTGCCATAGGATCCTCCTCAACCATACTGCTTCACATGCTGCAACGCATGCAGCTTTGTACTCAGCTTCAGTAGAAGATAATGCTACAGTCGGTTGCTTCTTACTGATCCAAGAGAAAATCCCTGATCCTAAAGAAAAGCAATATCCAGAAACTGATTTTCTGGTATCAATATCTCCTGCCCAATCTGAGTCACAGTATCCGGCAAGAGATGATCCTTCTTCATAAAGAATACCATAATCAGTGGTTCCTTTCACATACCTGAGTATCCGTATGCTTGCCTTCCAATGAGTTTGGCAAGGTTTATTAGAGAACCTGCTTACTACTCCAACAACATAAGAGATGTCTGGTCTACTATTGCACAAGTAGATGAGACTTCCAACTAATTTCCTGTATCTTCCAATATCCACTGGAGGTGAAGTATCTTCAATAGATAATTTTGTGTTGACCTCCATGGGTGTAGAAATTTCCTTGCAATCCTCCATGTCGAATGCCTTCAATATCTGCCTTGCATACTTTTGTTGAGAGATGAAAATCTTCCCTGGTTCCTGCCAAACTTCAAGACCTAAGCAATAATGCATTAAGCCCAAGTCTGTCATTTCAAATTCTGAACTCAGGGCATCTTTTGTTTGTTGAAGAAGAGCATCATCATTTCCTGTAATCACAAGGTCATCTACATAGAGTACAAGCACAATTGTCTTCCCTCCTTTCTTTAGAACATACAAGTTAGCATCAGAAGCACATCTTTTGAACCCTAATTCAAGAGATACTTATCTATTCGTTGGTACCATGCTCTAGGGGCTTGTTTTAGCCCATATAATGCCTTCTTCCGCTTACATACCTTGTTCTGTGAATGGGGAGCCTCAAACCCTGGTGGCTGAGACACATATACCTCCTCCTTGAGGTCTCCATTCAGGAACGCTGATTTAACATCCATGTGATAGACTGGCCAACGCTTATGTGCAGCCACAGCTAGTACTACTCGGATAGTAGTCATTCTTGCAGTCGGGGCAAATGATTCACAAAAGTCAATGCCTTCAACTTGTGAGTAGCCCTGTGCAACAAGTCTTGCTTTATATTTTTCTAGAGTACCATCAGCCTTGTACTTTAGCTTCCAAACCCACTTGGTGCCAATGACTTTACGCTTAGGGGGTCGATCCACTAGCTCCCAAGTTCCATTCTTCATGATATTGTTGTATTCTGTTTGCATGGCAGCCCTCCAATTCGGATCATGGAGTGCCTCTTCCACATTGCTTGGTTCCTTCGCTTCTTCTTGAATGAGATCAGCCATCAAGGCTGTGTTTACAATATGGGTGCTTGCTCGTCTCTGTTCCTCTATTCTCTGTGATCGCCTCGGTCCATCTGCAACCTGTTCTAGTGACTGTGGGATGGGGTTTGCAGAATCATAGAGCTGCCTCACCCAACGTGGCAATGGCTTTTCCACTTGGGTGTTGGCAGGTTGGTGACTTTTAGACTCATCATCTGAAGATGATGCCTCCTTCTCTTGTGTAGAAGGGATAGCTCTTGGGCCAGGTTCATAGTGGATTGCCCCTTCGCCTGATGATAAAGTGGAAGCTCTCTTATCCTCCTCCACTGCATGTGGCTGCTCCTCCTTGAACACCACATCACGACTCGCCATGATCTTCTTAGCCTCAGGGTCATAAAGCTTATAAGCCTTCTTATCTTTGTTGTACCCTAGGAAGATACATTTGATGCTTTTTGGTTGAAGCTTGTTTCTCTCCCTGTCTGGAACATGTACATAACATTCACTTCCAAATACTTTGAAATGGGAAACAGAAGGCTTTTTACCCGTGTAGGCTTCTTGTGGAGTCTTTCCATCAAGTGCCTTGGTGTAGCTTCGATTCAAGATGTAGACAGCAGTGTTGACAGCCTCTGCCCAAAACTAATTAGGCAAACCCTTTCCTTTCAACATGCACCTTGCCATCTCCATGATGGTTCGATTCCGGCGTTCTGCAACACCGTTCTGTTGAGGACTATGTGCCACTGTGAGTTGATGCTTGATTCCCTTACTCTTGCAGAAATCTTCAAACTCTATTGATGTGAACTCACCACCACCGTCTGTCCTGAATTTCTTCATCTTCTTCCCTGTTTCAATTTCAACAAGCTGAAGCCATTCTTTAAACTTACCAAAAGCTTGAGCCTTATCGCGAAGGAAGTACACCCACATCTTCCTGCTATAGTCGTCGACAAGTAACATGAAGTAGGAAGATCCGCCCAAGGCCTGTGTAGGCATTTTTCCGCACAAGTCAGCATGCACCAACTCTAGAGGATAGCTTGCCCTGTTCTTGCTTTCTTGTGGAAATGCCTTCCTCTGTTGCTTGCCCATCATGCAAGCTTCACATGGTTCCTTCATTTCTGCAATCGATGGTAGGTGTGCAACCATACCTCTGCGATGCATCTCCTTCAGTACAGGGTATCCAATGTGGCCGAATCTCTCATGCCATAGCTTACTTGTGCCCACATTTGTAGTGGCTGTAAGAGCACACAACTCATATAGGTTGTTCCTCCTTATGCCAGTCCCAACAATGTTGTTGTTACCGTCCATAATCTTAGCTCCTGTCTTACTGAAAGATACTTGATGACCTTGATCAGTTATAGAAGCTACTGAAAGTAGATTTCGTTTTATTTGTGGAACATATAGCACATTTGAAAGCTTTCTGATATCGCCATTAGAGTTAATGAAAGAAACCGTACCTTCGCCCTCTGCAGGACATCTTGCATTGTTTCCTACCTTTACTGTGATGGGTTCCTTTAGAGGCTGTAAGGAACTATAAAGGTCTTTTCTACTCGTCATGTGACGAGATGCACCGCTGTCCAACACCCATGAGTCATCTGTTCCTGAATCTTCAGCCGAGGAGCACACCTCCTCTATCGTAACAAATAACTCAAGCTCTGTTTCTGCTGTGTTGGTAGACTCCTTGCCCTTGCCACCTTTTGAAGAGCCACTCTTCTCTTCTGCCTTCTTGATGCGACAGTCTTGGATTCTGTGTCCCTTCTTCTTGTAGTGGAAACACTCTCCCTTGAACTTCTTTTTGTCGTTCTTCTTTTTGTCTCCATCTTTTGAAGAGTCTGTTTTGCCTCCTTTGGCATTTGCTGTGAATGCAGCATCTCCTTTGCTACCACCACTCCTTGCCTTGAGCCGCAACTCCTCCTCCATGAGTAAGGCACTGAATTCTTCAAAAGTTAGTGGTTGAGGTCTGATTTGAGTGTTAAGAGCAGTTACCAGACCATCAAACTTAGGTGGACAAATTCGAAGACAACGTCGAGCTAGCTCTTCACTTGACTTTTGAACACCTGCTCCCGCCATTTGATCTCGTAGATTCTTTATGCGAGTGATAAACACCTCTGTAGTCTCCCCATCAGCAAACCGTTCTGCTGCAAGCTGATTCTCCAAGTTCTGAATCCGTGTCTGATTACGAGTTTCATATTGATTTCTCAATATGTTCCATGCTTCACATGCCTTCGTAGTATGCTGAATGAGAGTCAGAACACTATCAGAAGTACTTGTAACAAGAGCACAGAGTGCATCTGCATTTCTACGTTTCCAAGCACGTAGAAGATCAGCATCAAGAGGAATCATTCGACCAGGAGTATTTGGATTAGGTCTTTCTTGGGGCTCATGATCAGTCCCAAGAATAGTCTCCAAAAGCTCATATGAATCAAGAATAGAAGTGATTTTGAACTTCCATAGGGTGTAGTTCGTACCATCAAGTTTACCTTCTGTGAAGGCTGGTGGCCGTATCCGCAATGTTGGGATGATCGGCATCATTGCTGCTCCTGCTTGTGCGCCACCTACTCCTGTTGATGAACCACCTTGGCCCCCAGTCGTAGATGATGACGCACCACTTGACATCTTCTCTCTTTTGTTGTTCAGAACTCTGCAACCTCTGCGTTTCTGCTTCTGCACCACTCAGAGCCTCCTGAGCTTTGATACCATGTAAGAAAATAACAGCACAGCGGAATAGACCTGTAGACAGAGTTGAGAGAAAAACGCAGACAAAGATAGACGCAGACTGAGAGGTAGAGAACTCAAATTCTCAGATTGCAAAGCATAATGCAATTACAATGATGGTGCTGTCCACCCGTGCGCTCCCACTGTGGAGCTTAGATGGCGATCTAGACAGACTCTAGATGAAGGGCTTACTAGTGCGCAATGCTGTATAAAGCTCAACCTGGGCTGTGCTTATATAGCTTTTACAAGGCGGTTCGGTATAGATAAACGTAGTCGGGAGATACAAATTAGTCGGTAAAATATATGATCCGACAATATCTCCACGACCAGAAGTCCTACCGTCTCGGCCCTACGGGCCGAGGGGATAGGCCCCCCGGACCCCGCAGAAGGGGGCAAGCCCCCCTCTGCACTCCCCCCATTAAGGTTCTATGGGGAAACCGCGTGACGCCACAGGGCCTTTATTTTCACCTTAAATGATAACCCAATGGCCTGGAAGTTTATGCCCTACCTAACCTGACGGCTAGGCTCACAAAGATCATCTATAACCATCAATGGTCACACATAGACCTCATCTAACTTGGAAGTTAGGGTTCCACAAATGTCCGGGCTCTCATAATGGCTTCTCCTCATAATGGGGGCCTTACAACTTAGAGCACCATGGATCATTTGTGGTCACATGAGGGTGGAGTATTGAGCATATCTAACAGTATGTACATGTATGTATGTATGTATGTATGTATGTATGTATGTATGTATGTATGTATGTATGTATGTATGTATGTATGTATGTATGTATGTACGTATCTATGTATGTACGTATGTATGTATGTACGTATGTACGTATGTATGTATGTATGTATGTATGTATGTATGTATGTATGTACGTATGTATGTATGTACGTATGTATGCATACATGCATGCATGTAGGTATGTACGTAGGTATGTACATTTGTATGTATGAATGAATGAATGAATGTGTGTGTGTACATGTGTATGTACGCATGTGCTCAAGTACAAGTGCACGTTGTGGTCAAGAATTGACACTCAAGCTTGAGAACCATTTCGGGAAATCAAATCTAAAACCATGCTGTTGCAAAGAAGAGAGTTGAGTACCAAAACTAGGAAGATGTGAATCCCAACTTCAACAAAGAATGCATGATGAAAATAATCAATGGATGGTGCTCATCTACGCTTTGGAGATACTTTTCCATGGGAGATTCTAGTCGATCATCGAAGCAAAACAAACATAACTATCACGTGAGCCGTTGCTAAAACAGATGCACATGCGAAGGAAAAAAATGGAGGCATGCAGTACATCCAGAAAGCTCATTTTCTAAATATAGAGTGCAGGCAGATAATTAGAAAGAGTCGGCAATCAACTCGGGAAAAAAAAGAAGGGTAGAGTTTCTCAATAGGGGGCAGAGGTCCCTTGTGGCGGGGGAAGGGCATCTTCCTCTTTACCTGAGACGAGCGCAAGCTGGTGATGCTCTTAGCTCATTAGATGCAGAAAGACAACAATTTCGCAGCAGCTATTTAAGACAGAGAAAACTTGAGAAGGTTTCCTTCGGCGATCTGTAGAAGGAGGCGGACAGGAGAGAAGGGGTCGTGTTGAAGCTTTGAAGGGAAGAAAAGCTCGTGCTACTGGAGCTGCTCTACTGAGAGAGGAGACGATTTTGGATAGGAGACAAAAGACAAAAAAGGGGAAAGGTGCAGCGTGAGAACAAAACACTGCAGAAGAACAAAGAATGAGTGATCGTGGAGAATAAATATCAGAGGAATTCGACGACAGATTTTGACTGGCTAACAACTTATTTTTATCGGAGATTTTCGAATGCTTATTATAAGATGCAGAGTGAACATGAGATTGGTAGATTGATGTGAAGAGCTTCAAGGAGACTGATCGGTGCTGATTGTTGAAGAGCGAATTTTGGGTTTTAGCAATGTTTTATTAAAGATGTTGATGTGCAGAAAAAAGTTATGAGCTCAGGAGATAGTTGGAAGAAGAACAAAGTAACGAGGATGTTTGTGAAGCTATGCAGAGCGATTTGAATGCGCATGTTCATCATTCATCAATAAAGGACTATTACAGATACTGAAGAAGTGCATGATGAAGATGGTTGCACATTCAGCCAAATGATCGGAGAGAAGTGCAATTAATGAGGCTTGGAGGATTTGCGCAAGAGAAGGAAATCTGACACTGAATGGAATCATTGGAGCTGAATACTTTGATTGAAGAAGAGAATCCGAGAAAGAGCTGTGAAGGAAGTCAAACGGACTATCCCATCTGCTATCGAACGTCTGTTCCAGAAACTGATTATGAGCCACAACACCAGAAAGGGGGCAAGAAGTTTTTCATGTGTGGACATCTAGAATGCTGCAGAAGATAAAGTGGAACGAAGAGCTTGACAGGGTAAGAGTTTTTTTTGGGTCATATGTTTTGCTTCAACACTCTGTGGATATATGTATTTTATTACATGTGTATCGTTGACGAGTTTTAATACACTAAGGTTTCATGCCAATAAATTTGGGAGCATTCCGCATCAGGATGACTGTGAACTACTCACTATGACAGTAACTTTGAGCATTTTACATTGAGATACATATACACATAAAGTCTGTGAAGCTTTGATATTACATAAAATCTGTATACGGTTTCTTACAAAATTGCACCAATTTATAACAGATTGGGTTTTACGCAAGAATGAATCATAAATTTGCACGCATATGGTAGCAGAAAGAACTTCAAAGTTTGTGAATTTTATTGTCTTAATTCCTTGGACAATTCTGATAAATATGTCAAAACCTCACCGTACGTGGTATCTGTAGGCGATCTGAAGCTTTGCTTTGATAACGTGTTTCTTGACTCGGGTTCTTATTGCACTACATAAATTGAAGTCTTCACGGTGAAGGGTAGCATCTAGGACAGCAATCTTTATATTTCGATAACATTTGATGCTATGAAATAATACTAGTTCTCCTAATCGAGAATCGCTGGTCTTATAACAGTGATAGTGGTTTCTAAAAACTAAAGAGAATATCTCAACTCACGGAAAACAGTCGAAGTATCTCATGAGGATATCTATTTTGTTTTCATTTGCAGTTCTTTGTCTTCTTAAGGATCTTGTTTCTGAATAGCGTGAAACTTAGGGACACTTTTGCTCGTGAAACCGTGAGCTAGATTCAATTAATATCTTAGATTTGAAACCCAATGAATGCATCCCGTTGATGTCACTATATGAGCCTCTCGTGACACAAAGTTTTCCTTGATAAAAAAGAAAGAAGAGGATCAATGTATTCCCTTTGTTGATATTCAAGTCGATAAATTTTCAAACCAACTGCACCATGTTCATTCTAATGAGATTGTGAGGAACTCCATATGAGAAAGTATTTTTAGGCTTCTATAGAAAAGTAATGTGTTCTTAAAACCTCGAGAATTAGGAATTCTATGACTTCTTAGCAAAAGCTAGTTCATTTTTACTTTCCCCTCCTTGCCACGAAACCCCGACGACATACCTGGTGAACCCGACGTGAAAGGAGGGGGTGAGTGAGTTATAGAGCCACAAAGATTAGCATAATCAAAATGGAAGAGATCCTAGCTCAATTCCTACGTTTTCAAGAAGAAGATAGGCGTCAAAAAGCCATCCAATCACTTCATGAACGTCTAGTCAATCGGTGTGGCTTTTTCAATGGAAAGAATGTTTCAAAGTTCTGCAAAGAATATGAACTCGAGGCCAAATATCTAGGTGTCGGATTAAGTCCGATGACGGAAAAAGAATTATGTGAAAACTTTATCTATGTGTCGGATTACGACGTGCGAGACCAAATAATGCGAATAAATCAAACGACATGGTCCCAATACAAAGCGACACTCCTCAAGCAGTTTATGCTAGAGGATCTTGATAAAGTAACTCGTAGATCTTTCCTGAGGTGGGTTCATATGCCCAAAGACCAACCAATTCTTGAGATCAAAGAAGAGTTTGAGCGACAATATGATGATCTTTCTGAGCACGATAAGAGGTGCATAAGCCATGAAAGGGTGTCATTGTTTCTTCGAACAATCGATGTTAATGCCCGAGAGGAATTAATTCCACTTCTACAAGATATAGACTCCGACTCAGGACTCACAGAGGATTGGATGCTCGTCCGTGAAGCTGTGATGAAATACGTAAAGAAACAACAAACAATAGAGAAATTTTTAAATGATTGGAGAACAGATCTTCAAACAGATGAAAATTATAATCATGTTCCAAGCATTTTATCAATCGTGGATAATGTTCAAGTCCATGAGGTTGTAGAAACCCCATTTGGGCATGAAGTAGATATGCATGGGCTTGATATCCATAGTGATGATGGGAAATATGAAGAAACTTCTAAAAGTGCGATCGATGTAACCTCAAAGGTTACAAGGTGCCAAGAGCCCCTAGACTTCTTTACAATGATTATATCTTTAGGTGCCATAAGTGGACAAAGCCCGAAGATGGGAGGATCAAAAGAGCAAGTGGAAGCTAATCAAAATCAAACCAAACTAAACCAACATCAAACCAAACAAACAACAAACATAAAACAAAACAAAAACCAACAATACCCAACAAGAAATCAAGATGAAGCTTCCTCTTCTCCGATAAACTCCTCACATCGAATAAAAGATAATCAAACAAATCAAGAAACATATCAAGATGCAAACAAAGAGATAGAGATATCTAGAAGGCTCATAGGTGACCAAATAGAGATAAAAGATGAGATACAAATAGAGAACCTAATAAATATGTCTGAAGATCGAGCTCGAGATGCATCCTTACATGATGACATCGGGCAAGATGTGGAGTATGATTGGATGTCACTTGATGGTGATGATCCTTTTCTAACACAAGATTCGGATAGAACTTCTGATCTAATGACTGAATTACATGAAAAAACTCCCATGGAACATGATGTTGAATCTAAGGACCTGTCAATAGAAGATCCGATGGGTAAGAAAATGGATATGCAGGAATCCGCATTATACATGCATACAGAGATGCAAGAAAACGAACTTACTTATATGAAGGAGGACATGCAAATAATGAGTCCTCTAGAGGTTGAAATGTGTGATGACGAAGATGAGTATGATGCTAATCTAGAGGATGTACAAATGATAAGTCCTCTAGATAGTGATGTGTATGGCGATGGTGATAAGCATGATCCTAATCCTACCGATAGTCTAGATCAAGATCAAGATACTGATATTCTTTTGAGCGATGTCACATTGGACAAAGATCCTACACATAAAAAAGAGGATAAGTTGGATGGAGTTCAAAATAATGATATGTATGTAAATGATGCCACATTCCATGAAGAGAGAAATATGAATGAACATGAGGAGGATGGGAAAATACCATTGATCATTTCTCTAAATACTGATATGTATGTCAAAAATAATCATGTTGAGTTGAGTCCACACGTTGAAGAAATTGAGCATAAAGTGGCAGATGAAATGTTTATTGTGACATATGATAAATCTGATGCGTGTATAGCATTGAAGAATATCCAATGTAAAACTATTGAGTCAAACGATTGCAACGATGAAGCTCAAGTTGATTTGGATGCGTATGTTGAGATTCTCATACATGATGAGATTCTTGAGCAAGAATCAGTGATTGAAGAATCAATGCTTGAAGAAGGTGGACTAAGTACATCCTCTGAAGAGAACGAGAAAGAATTGATGGAGATAGATGTAGAATCCTGTGATGACATTTTGGATGAAAAAATTGAAGATCAAGATTTTCTTGATTATGAGGATATGGATTCCATTCACATTGAGGGAGAAATATTCTGGGAACATAACAAAGACAATGATGAAGAGTTCCTGGAAAGACTAGAACAAGAAGCAGATACCATAATTAATGGGACTCAAGTAGAAAGGAATCGTGATAGATTGGAAGATAAAAATGATTATGTAATATCATCTGAGCATGATGTTCACTTCTACTTGATGAAGGAATTGAATGAATCTAATCAATACGTTTATTTCGATGAAGATGAAGAACATATTCGAAATGATGCAACTGAAGATATTTCCTCAAATGATCCCAAGCATGAAATGAATCAAAAGCTATGCTTGCACGGAATTTTTAAAGATGATTTAAGCATATTAAAAATCAACACTCTATATTCATGTGTGTTTGACTCATCAAGAGTAACCTCACATGAGAAGATCATGAATAAAGGAGACTATGCCCAAACGATTGAAACATGGATGTTTGAATTTTCTAAAAGCTATGTATGCCAGTCGAGCCTACAAGGAATGGATGAGCAAATGAAATGGCTTGTCCACATATCCAATCTTTTTAAAAATGATTCACGGATTGATGCGATCCAAAGGTGGCTTGTTAAGAAACACAGTTTCTTTGGTGACCATATATCAAGGGAGATGGGTCTGAAGGGAAAAACCCTAATAAATGAGAATTAATAATACCAAAAGGAAATTTGTAAATAAAAATGTATATAACTTGTGTTTTTTGCTTTAATCTTAAGATAGATAGAAGAAACCAAATAAAACTAAAAATGCAAGAAATTAAAGTGGGAACACCTATGGTAATGAATGCATATTGGATGAGTGGTTTGAAGTCAAAATAATTCAAATAGATATTTTTAATGTTCAAATAAATGAAGTTTTTTTTAATATGTGATTCTTGAATGTGATGCTACTAATTTCTCTTATGTAGTTTTGAGAACAGGTGTTGATATGGAGTTGATCGAAGATCTAGAGTTTTGAGAGATTGTATAGAGGCAACCACTTTCGAGCTGCATGCTTATGTTTTATTGCAAATGGTTTTTGAAGTTCTTTCATGAACTGCATATGTATATAATGTCATTTTGATGTGATCTTTCTCATGATTTGTTTAGTTTCTATGAGTGCAGGAATGATCAAGCGAAGCCAACGGAGATGATGACTCAAGAACGAAGCCGTGAAAATCTTTTTCATTAGCTATCGTGCTTTAACCCTGATCTTTTTTTTGCACCATCTTTGAGATGCATTGCATGCCAAATATGCATGTAAAAATATATAGAAACCACGTCTTTGAAATTCCATAGAAGCACGTCCATCTGCACAATTAGATAGGTAAATATCATTGAAAAAATAATAAAGCAAGTTTTGAGTGATAAGAGAGAATAGTTCTCAGTAAGGGAGTGTGATTGCATCTGTAAGAGAGTGGAGTTGTGAGTGATGTGAGCGTTGTTTAGATACCATAAAACCCTCGATTTTTCACACCATTTTGTTTCTCTTCATGCACCTAAAACATGCATAAATGAAATGTAAAGAGCACGAGTGATATTTTGGTTAAAACCCATAGTTGCACGAGTGATTGCACTTGTATTGAATTGTATATCCATGATGAAAATGTGAGTTCAATTTGAGTGTACATCCTCAACACCGAATTCCTAATACCTCCCTTATTTGCACCATCTGTTTTTTTTATGCACTTAGAGTATGCATATGTAGGGCTCATTACATGGCCGTGCATAGGCACATTTGTTTTAACCTATGCACTTGATTTCACTCACATTTGGATTCTTGAAGACTTGCAGATACCGAGATGCAGGTTGGTGCATCCAGAGGATGCACAGGTTCAGAGGGGGTGGATGTGGTCAAGAATTGACACTCAAGCTTGAGAACCATTTCGGGAAATCAAATCTAAAACCATGCTGTTGCAAAGAAGAGAGTTGAGTACCAAAACTAGGAAGATGTGAATCCCAACTTCAACAAAGAATGCATGATGAAAATAATCAATGGATGGTGCTCATCTACGCTTTGGAGATACTTTTCCATGGGAGATTCTAGTCGATCATCGAAGCAAAACAAACATAACTATCACGTGAGCCGTTGCTAAAACAGATGCACATGCGAAGGAAAAAAATGGAGGCATGCAGTACATCCAGAAAGCTCATTTTCTAAATATAGAGTGCAGGCAGATAATTAGAAAGAGTCGGCAATCAACTCGGGAAAAAAAAGAAGGGTAGAGTTTCTCAATAGGGGGCAGAGGTCCCTTGTGGCGGGGGAAGGGCATCTTCCTCTTTACCTGAGACGAGCGCAAGCTGGTGATGCTCTTAGCTCATTAGATGCAGAAAGACAACAATTTCGCAGCAGCTATTTAAGACAGAGAAAACTTGAGAAGGTTTCCTTCGGCGATCTGTAGAAGGAGGCGGACAGGAGAGAAGGGGTCGTGTTGAAGCTTTGAAGGGAAGAAAAGCTCGTGCTACTGGAGCTGCTCTACTGAGAGAGGAGACGATTTTGGATAGGAGACAAAAGACAAAAAAGGGGAAAGGTGCAGCGTGAGAACAAAACACTGCAGAAGAACAAAGAATGAGTGATCGTGGAGAATAAATATCAGAGGAATTCGACGACAGATTTTGACTGGCTAACAACTTATTTTTATCGGAGATTTTCGAATGCTTATTATAAGATGCAGAGTGAACATGAGATTGGTAGATTGATGTGAAGAGCTTCAAGGAGACTGATCGGTGCTGATTGTTGAAGAGCGAATTTTGGGTTTTAGCAATGTTTTATTAAAGATGTTGATGTGCAGAAAAAAGTTATGAGCTCAGGAGATAGTTGGAAGAAGAACAAAGTAACGAGGATGTTTGTGAAGCTATGCAGAGCGATTTGAATGCGCATGTTCATCATTCATCAATAAAGGACTATTACAGATACTGAAGAAGTGCATGATGAAGATGGTTGCACATTCAGCCAAATGATCGGAGAGAAGTGCAATTAATGAGGCTTGGAGGATTTGCGCAAGAGAAGGAAATCTGACACTGAATGGAATCATTGGAGCTGAATACTTTGATTGAAGAAGAGAATCCGAGAAAGAGCTGTGAAGGAAGTCAAACGGACTATCCCATCTGCTATCGAACGTCTGTTCCAGAAACTGATTATGAGCCACAACACCAGAAAGGGGGCAAGAAGTTTTTCATGTGTGGACATCTAGAATGCTGCAGAAGATAAAGTGGAACGAAGAGCTTGACAGGGTAAGAGTTTTTTTTGGGTCATATGTTTTGCTTCAACACTCTGTGGATATATGTATTTTATTACATGTGTATCGTTGACGAGTTTTAATACACTAAGGTTTCATGCCAATAAATTTGGGAGCATTCCGCATCAGGATGACTGTGAACTACTCACTATGACAGTAACTTTGAGCATTTTACATTGAGATACATATACACATAAAGTCTGTGAAGCTTTGATATTACATAAAATCTGTATACGGTTTCTTACAAAATTGCACCAATTTATAACAGATTGGGTTTTACGCAAGAATGAATCATAAATTTGCACGCATATGGTAGCAGAAAGAACTTCAAAGTTTGTGAATTTTATTGTCTTAATGCCTTGGACAATTCTGATAAATATGTCAAAACCTCACCGTACGTGGTATCTGTAGGCGATCTGAAGCTTTGAAATTAATATCTTAGATTTGAAACCCAATGAATGCATCCCGTTGATGTCACTATATGAGCCTCTCGTGACACAAAGTTTTCCTTGATAAAAAAGAAAGAAGAGGATCAATGTAATCCCTTTGTTGATATTCAAGTCGATAAATTTTCAAACCAACTGCACCATGTTCATTCTAATGAGATTGTGAGGAACTCCATATGAGAAAGTATTTTTAGGCTTCTATAGAAAAGTAATGTGTTCTTAAAACCTCGAGAATTAGGAATTCTATGACTTCTTAGCAAAAGCTAGTTCATTTTTACTTTCCCCTCCTTGCCACGAAACCCCGACGACAACGTGCATATGTACGAGTATGTGTGCATGCTTACATGTGTGTGCATGCATGTACAAAACAAACATATATATGTATGTGTGTGTATGTACGTACGTATAGATGTATGCATGTAGCGCACATGAAGGCTCTCATGTGTGCATGCATGGATACATGCGCACAAGAATATATGTACATAGATACATACATACATACATGTGTATGCATGCACACATATATACAGATTTACATACACACATACATGCATGCATGCATGCCTACATACATACATACATACATACATACATACATACATACATACATACATACATACATACACACACATGCATAGATACATACATACATACATACATGTGCATGTGTATGTGTTTAGAAGATTATGTGCATGCTTACATGTGTGTGCATGCATGTACATCCGAACATATGTATATATGAATCTATGTATGTATGTATGTATGTATATGTTTGTATGTGTGTGTATGCATGTATATATGCATGCATGTATGTGTATGTATACATGTATGTATGTATGTGTGTGTATGTGTGTGTGCATACACATGTATGTATGTATGTATGTATGTATGTATGTATGTATGTATGTATGTGTGTGTGTGTGTGTGTGTGTGTGTGTATGTATGTATGTATGTATGTATGTATGTATGTATGTGTGTGTATGTATGTCTGTGTGTGTGTATGTATGTATGTATGTGTGTGTGTGTGTATGTGTGTGTGTATGTATGTATGTATGTATGTATGTATGTATGTATGTATGTATGTATGTATGTATGTATGTATGTATGTATGCATGCATGCATGCATGTATGTATGTATGTATGTATGTATATGTGTGTGTGTGCATGCATGCATGCAAGAGAGCCTTCATGCGCAAGGGTGCATCATGGGTGCACATGCATGCATGCATGCAAGAGTGTATCATGGGTGCATGCGAGCATACGTTTAGACGTACATACATCTGTTCGTACATAAATATATGCATGCATGCATGCATGCATACGTACGTACGTACATTCATACATACATACATACATACGTACGTACGTACGTACGTATGTACATACATACATACATACATACATACATACATACATGCATACATGCATGCATGCATGCATGCCTGCCTGCATGCATCATGCATGTATAGAAAGTGCAACAATTTACACAACAAGGTGCTTTCAACTATATGAACCTCAAAGATACAAGAATTCATTCTCATAAGACGAGAAAGTTTTCCAGTTGGTGCATTTTCACAGAGAATATTATGAAAGTACATATTCTACCATAATCTAACAATGAGAAGGAAGTTGAAGCTTATTGTACTTCCATTAAGCTAAAATTTTGCAATATGGCAAGGTTAAATATGATAGGAATTCATCAAGTATTGCAATGGAATCCATCCCACATATTGAAACTCTAGCACAATACAAAGATCAGTTGCAAGATTCAACTTGATCATCTTTTCACGTGATTGAAGAAAATGGTGTAAAGGTTCAAACAATCACTGTAGTGTAAACATATGACATAGACATCGTATTTATCCATTGTTGGCATAGGAAAAAGATAGCATGCCACTGAACAGAAGTTAGCACATGCACATAATACACAAACAGACTTAAGTATACTTTTGTCCTGTACAATGTAGTTAAAAGTTAAATCCATGATGGTCTGTTGTACTGAACTTAATAGAAACAGTACGACGACTTCTCAAATATTCTGTTTGGTATGATCATACATATTTGCAGTATATGAGTTCAAAGACGTTTACGGTTTAAATTACTCATCTACTTCCAAACCTTTCGGCAAGTTTAGAAAGCTAAAAAGAGAAAATGGACCACTCTGGAAATTTATGTCTATGCATTCATCATTTATTACCCAAGAAGCACAGGACCCTTCTGTGTCAGCAAAGTTTACATGGAGCAGAACACCATCAAGAAAATGTCTGTGTTGGGGAAGGTGCTTCTAGGGACCGCAAGCCGCTTTTAGAGGGTAAGTGGCATGGCCATTACTGTACATCGCAGATATTACTTAAAAAGCACCTTGTGAGTCATATAGAGTACCAACTGTGCATAAGATCAATGGTGTTGGATTCAGGAAATAAAAGACCACAATACATTCAATGGTAGATGGAGGAATAGTGAACAACTATACCTACACAAGTCCCGGTTGGCTGGCCTGGTGGTTGGGCCTCTCTCCTCTTGAGGCGGGGGCGAGGGTTTAACCCCTGGCAGCAACATGTAGGGACATATGAATCCCAGATACTGTTGTATGTGGCTGTTGGCCACCGTTTGACCATCCTCGCGGTAGTTGTGACCGCCGTTCAACCCAGTCTTGTAAACCCCTGTTCTTGTGGGATAAGGGGGGTCCCATGGGTACTATGCCCTTCCTTGTACAGTTGCAATTTCAAAGTTAAAGTCCGGGGGAGTAGGCCTAGGCCGAACCTCCATTATAAAAAAAAAAACTATACCTACACAAAATGTGAAAAGACTTGAAATAACTTATGAAGTTGTGCCATCTAACACTTCAGTCCAATGCTGATGTCTATGGTTCAACAAGTAACCTAACAAGTGGCATGTAGAACGCTAATTCCAATTAAAGCATTGATCAGATGTTGCCAGAGCAAGAGTAGCATCATAAACGTCTCACTTAAAAAGCTAGTAGATTTTGCAAACCAAATAAAAAAGCACTTCATAAATCCTTTGATGGAAAGGTTTGGACCTGTTTATTCCAAGCCCAACATACACAAACACACACGGACGAGCACATGCAAAAATACACTCATGCACACACACAGAGACATACACACATATACACACAATGAGTGAAAGAAAAACAGTTGATTAAGTACTCAGTTGAAGTAAATAGGTAGCTTGGGTCTAAGAACGATATTCCTTAAGCCTAATAGAAAAACTGGAGTGTCATTGCAGGTCATATGTCCTCTCCATCATGTGAAAAAATCGCAATTTTATGCTGAAAATAAAAACCTCTTAAATTGTTCTTGATTTTTACGATTTTTTTAATTATACCTACTTAGGGCAGTCCTGGGATATGTGCATTTTTTGATGCTTCTGTCTCGACCATTTTATTTCAATACTGTATAGAGTTTTATATCTTGATTTACGATGCTGTATGCATTACTATATGTGATATATGTGTGTGAAACACAAACACTTTTATGTCTTACAGAAATAAAGATCTCTTCGAAGGGATAAAACCTAGGCTTTTATTTTTGGTCTGAATGATCTAGAATGATTTAGATGATTAAATCCCTATTAAAATCTCATGATTTAAATCTCTTGATCATACTACGGACCTTTCGCTACTTGTCCTAGAGGTGCTCTGATTCATTTCAGTTCAAGTGCACTTGGTTTTCACCTACTAAACAGAGGCAGTCTCTCATCTTTGGGACCCACAGATAGCCTATAAAAGGTGCCAGTGGCCACATCTGTACTCTCCAAGTGTTCATCTTTTACATCCCCAAATCCAAAGGACATCTAGATGCACACCTACCGTTATGTCTCGCCATGTGTGGAATGTCCAACCACCATGAACTGCCCCACCTCCTTAAGGGAATCCTATAAATAGGACTCAAAGTTCATTTGCTGTTCATTCTTCCTGTGCACCACACTTGGACTCTGGACCCTTGGTGGAGTTGCCTACAAACCTGTCTGGTGTGAGAGCAGTCGTATGGGACACCAGCCCCTGTGCTGATGGCCAGTGGTCATCCATGTAGTTACAGGCTCCTCTGGTCAGAGATGAGCCCATTTGGCTCTATGGCTGTGACATAAACCCGATGTCAGCCCTTTTATGTTCCGATGTGAATATGGCTTGTACTTTATGTCTTGTTCACGTGAAGGATCCTAATGCCGCACTAAGATTGGTATCAGAAGAATCAAAGCATCGTTCTGCTCAAAGAACATGGCAAGACGACATCCATAAAACCATTGGAGCTCATGGGATCAAGATGTTCCAGACTAACCGGTTCGCCCTCTCGAATAGGGTGGTATGGGACACTACTAGCAAGAGAGGAGGACAAGGGAGGCACATGCAAGCTGGTGGTGGAAATTAAATGTGTTTTAATTCCTCCTTTGTGGGTGATTCTTGGAAGCAAACTCAAGATGTTGCCCCTAATGACCTCTTTTGAGACGGGTTGCTCTTGACTGGTAATCTTGAATAATCATCAGAGAGGAGGTGGATGTGTTAGCAATCAGCCATGAATTTCATGTGGGAGAAAGCCCCATGTGCAAGACATTCCTTGAAAGAAGAGGGCACATTTTTGGCTGAAAGCTGTCATGAGAAAAGATATGTTTTCGCAAGCACCATGAAATGGAACCACCTGGAAGTGTGTAAACATAGTCCACATAAAAGCTAGCACCTGTTGATCTAGGCGGTAGGAATGGTTGACTGGACCTCTCACACTCTGCCTAAGTCCTCTAAGGAAGAGGTCCAAGTGGGGAAAAACTCGGATCTCATAGGCATGGAGAGCAAAAGGAAGGCAATGGCTGTTAGCCTGTTTGTATAGGTATAGGTTGTTGAAGTCATGTGTAGATGAGGCAGTGAGTAGGTTTTTGCACCAACTTGTTGAGTATGCCAAAGTAGACCTGCCCTAGCAACCAGCCTCTCAACAGGACAGTTGCTTCCTCAAGACTGTGGGTGCCCCCTCGAAAGGGTGGTGCCCCCTTAACAAAGGTGTCCCCCCATTTAAGGCCTAGCCCGCATGCACTAGACAACCCTCTACGGGATGCCCATAAGAGAAGAAAGAAGGGGGGGTTTTCCCCCATCTTACTACCTACCAGCAAGATTTCACCAGATCCCCTATAAACACATGATTTCATAGCAAATCAACCCCCAAGGTGGTTGCTGGAATTTTTCCCGAATCAAACAGCCCAACAACTTTCTTATTCCCTTTGTAGATACTACATGCCTCTATAACTTCATGCACCTTCATTTCTAGATTGAGTTCTTTTCAGCTGGTGACAAGAAACCTCTGTTAGGAACCTGTAATCTCCTGTATGTGCTGCTCGAATTCTAGCAGCCATCAGATAGTCCACATAAAAGGTAGCACCTGTTGGTCTAGGTGGTAGGAATGGCTGACTGGACCTCTCCCACTCTGTCTAGGTCCTCTAAGGAAGAGGTCCAAGTGGGGAAAAACTCGGATCTCATAGGCAGAGAGCAAAAGGAAGGCAATGGCTGTTAGCCTGTTTGTATAGGTATAGGTTGTTAAAGTCATGTGTAGATGAGGCAGTGAGGAGGGTTTTGCACCACCTTGTTGAGTATGCCAAAGTAGTCCTGCCCTAGCAAACAGCCTCTCAACAGGACAGTTGCCCCCTCAAGACTGTGGGTGCCCCCTCGAAAGGGTGGTACCCCCTTACGGAAGGTGTCCCCCCATTTAAGGGCTAGCCCGCATGCACTAGACAACCCTATACAGGATGCCCATAAGAGAAGAAAGAAAGGAGGGGTTTCTCCCATCTTACTACCTACCAGCAAGAGGTCACCATATCCCTTATAAACACATGATTTCATAGCAAATCAACCCCCAAGGTGGTTGCTGGAATTTTTCCTGGATCAAACAGCCCAACAACTTTCTTATTCCCTTTGTAGATACTAAATGCCTCTATAGCTTGTTGGGCTCATTTTGAGAGCATTGCACATCACTTCGAGCTCTCAATTTCGAACGCAACCCACGAGAAATCTCTACCTTCGTCTATTCTTGCAGACAACAGCTTCTTCCTAGCTGTACTTCTCACTTCATCTATGTACATGGCAGCCCATCAGAGTTCTTCTCAGCCCAGCCGCCTGATTAGCCTGTGTCAATCCACAAAGGCGTTTTTGTCCTCTCAAACCTACCCAGATGGATGGACTATGCCCCAAAGGAGCTTCCATACCATCTCTACGCACATATGTATCTCTTGACAGTGTTGCAACAGGAATTCACAAAGATACAATGGCTAATTGCAGAAATGACTATCGTGTCTCAATTTTGCCCATAGCCATGGGGATATTGCCTCCAAATCTCATTTGGAGCCCTTAAAAGGGAAGAGCCAAAGGAATGTGAGGCACAATTGCTGGATGGACAGCTTTTTTCTACAAGTAACAATTGACCAATGCCCAATGGATCAATCATCTCTAGTTCACATTCAAGGGAAAGGCTTACTCATGGTGATCTCAAACTCCTACCGCAACTTTCCTCCAAGACCGAGTTTCAACCAACCTTTCCAGCCTACTTTGTGCAAATAGATAGGATCGAGAGTTACGGGAAATTGTTCAACTCTGAGATGGGAAAGCGCTTCTTTGACGATTATTCAAGAGAGTTAAAGGATCTTGTCCAAAAGACAAAGGCCCTTGACGAGTCCCAATTGATCCTTCAAATGCTCACTTATTTGGGTCACCTCCAACATTCCAAAATGATATACTGCAAGACCCAATTCTTCCTTGGAGGACATATGTAAGTATGCCAATAACTATGATAGTACCTTAACAGTTTTTCGAGATGGCCAAGCAAATAGGGAGGTTCCCTACCATGGTTCCTTTGGGAAGTTTTAAGTGCACAAGCAGCTCGACTGCAGCCCCACAACCACAAGGATATTCATGGAAGGTTTGAACAATCGCTTGGAAAGTGCTCCTTGGATGCTTATTCATAAGAGCTTGAATGACCTGGTCTAAGAAGCGAAGGCCCTCCATGATTCCAGATTAATCCTTCAAACAATCTACATATTTAAGTTATAACCAGCATACCAAAATGAGATATCACGAAACCTCTTTCATCTCCAATGCCCACATGAGATACACAAACGAGAGAAAGAGTTGTTAGCATCCATATATGCATTAAAGATAGAGTGCCATTACTTGTATGGCTCCAACTTTGAGGTATGGACTGACCATCATCCTTTGAGATGTCTATGTGCTCTGCTTAATCTATTATGCCATGAGGCAAAGTATGTGAATTCATACAATATTTCAGCATCACGATATGGTATAATATGGGGCACGAACAATGTGGTCATTGATGCTCAAAGTAGGATTCTTGAAGTGAATTTCCCCCTCCACCAAAGTTGCCATTTAATTATGTCTCTTAAGGGGCATTATCAAGAGAATTGTCACTTTGATGGGGTTAAATATGAGTCCAGGATGGAGCAAGATAGCAAGGCATGGTCTGTCTTCTTAAGCATGACTCCATCCACCAACAAATTTTGCACAAGTTTCATATTGCATCCTATGCAAAGCATCTTCGCCATAGTACAAAGAGAGTTTTAAAAACAAGTTTTAAAACGTTTAGTACGTAGGGTACTAAAAAAATGGAAATAAAAAACGAGAATTATATTTCTTCGCAACATCTTTATTTTTCTTCTTAAAATAACCCATGAATATTGTATATCTAGCATTCTTTTACATACCTAGTGGTAAAAACAGATAAAGAAACTTGATCTCCTACCTTATTGAAGATAATATTTTCCATGATCTACGAGCGTCAACATGTAGGTTCGCGAGCATGGATCATGGTTACAGTGCTCTCAAATGATGGAGACATATGCATATTAGCTACTCAACTTAATCGAATATGAGCAATCAACTCTTTCATGGTGTTTTGAGGTATGCAAGGGCATTTCCCAATGCCTTTATCTCCAAACCCAAGAAGATAGCTTTCATGCTGCATGCGGGATGATGAACCACCATAAACACCCATGCAATAATTGCATTGCCAAGAGATAGGGTTATTTTCACATAGTTATGATGACATCATGAACTCTACCCATGATGAAAGCTAATGGATAGTGAAAAGAAGCTGATGGCTTTTTATCTCTCTCTTTATGCGTGAAGAAGAATCCTGACTTCTATAAGGGTTGCGGTTTGAAGACTTAAAAGTGAATACTAAAAGGTCAAGGGTGAACCAAATATGCTCAAAGAAATGCTCAAGGGAAGCAAGCAAGGGTCCTAAAGGGGGTGCACACACTAAAACATTGCTCACATACTAGAAACCAAAAAAAACACCCAAAAATAGCCCTCACATGATAAAAAACGTTCACCTGTCAAAAAAATGTATTAGTACGTTTAGAACATTCAGGAGTAGTAATATTTTCCATATAAAACGCGTTTTTTTTTAACTACGATCTTCGAATGCACAAAAGTTTGACCCTAATTAGTCGATACTTTTATTGGCCATGTATGAGAAAGTTCTTTGAGAAGTATGTGCAGGAATGTACTCAATGCAAGCTTAATAAAAATGAGCTCCTTCATCAGGCATGGCTTATATATCCTTTCCAAATTCCTAGAAGTAAATGGCTCTCACTTTGTGATAGGTTCACCTCAAACACAATAGGGTCTCATGCCATTTGGATCATCATTGATCGGCTCACAAAGATGGAAAAGTTTACATCCACACACTCCATCATGAAGAGTCATGAGTTAGCTCTACTCTTTGTGGAACATTTGTATAAACTACATGGACTACCCAAGGAGATTGTTAGTGATTGAGATGCAAAGTTCTCTAGCAGCTTTTGGCAAATGGTCTTTCAATAGTTGGAGACTGATTTATGCATGTCATCCTTGGATCATCCTCACACTAATATAGAGAGATCAAGCACATAAACTAGACTATTGAAATTATGCTTCATGTATGTGTCTACCACCGCAAGTGAATCTTAAAACAATATCTTCCATAGATTAGAGTTTTCTTACAACTATGCTAAGCATATGGTTATTGGATATGGCCCATTTTTGTCGATGTACAATTATGAGCCACACCCACCGACTCCTGATCAATTGAGGGACATCCAATGTATAGATGCAATATGTGACTGAATTTGCCAACATGTAGAAGATAATGCAAATCACAAGGAAACATAAGGACGATACAAGATTATGCAATCTTTTATCCTAATCAATACCATAAGCCTCATGATCTCCACAAGTACATGGTAGGGAGAATCCGAATGGCTCTATGGTTAAGGAGGTGATTTTGATGTTTGTCCCCATATGTTTGTGAATACAGCATGTGCCTTTCCTTGTGCACACAAAGGATCTTGGAGGGTGCTAACACTTGGGGATGAGTATGTTTCGCTCTATGGCTCAGAAATAAGTCTGATGCCCACCCTTTTAAGTTCTCATGTCAGCATAGCTTGTACTTTGTCTTGTTAGAAAGAAGGCTCTTGTTGTGGTGCTAACAACATCTTTATTTGAACTCTATCACACTAGGTTCAGCAGTCCCATATCTGGTTTACAAAAGTGCTGCAACTTCAATACCAGTAGAAAGTGACTTATGGCTTAGAAGCACTTACTGCAAATGGATTAGCCATGCCATAAACTTTGTAGTATCTAAAAACATCGAACTAATAAGATATTGCAGAAAATAAGGCCCACTTCTTTCAAATACAGACCAAGAGTTTTTTCCAGCTATATTTGCATTTCATGACCCTAGAAATCATGAGGTTCTGCAATTCTCTGCCATAAGTGAAGAAATTTACAACCAAGAGCAGCACTTGATGGCTCATTTCCTAGACAATGCATCTGTAACTGAAGATGCATGTATCTACAGTAGTTTCTGATTAGCCACTAGTGCAAATCCTACTCAACATGTACCATCAGAGATTGACTTAGCTTTCCATGAAATTCCAGTAATTGTTTGAGCCCAAAACATAAGGAAAACTTTCCAAGAGATTTTTAATATTCGACTGCACTTCAAGTCTGTAAGGATGAATAATAACAGCTCAATCAGTGACCCTCATAAAAATCCATCTTTAGATCGAGATACATAAAATATCCACAACTTTGTTATATTAACACCAAATGAGTTTGGACAGAAGAATGTGAGGATAGATATCTTATGCAGTGAACTGACCAGCTGAAAAAAGTATCACAGTAAGCCATCGCCATTAGATTCAAGCTGAGCATTTCAGAATTCAGACTTCTGGACTTCACAATGACTCATTGATTTATAACTCACTATATAAACCTATTGACAGATAGACAACCATGGCTTTCAGAGAAAAAACTCCTAAAGACCAATTTTTCTGAACATGATTGTCCACATTGTGACAATACATACTCCCAGACCTACACACCATCAGAATGTCAGCCAACCACATCATCAGAGATGCCAAGCACGCAAACTGATGCGTGGAGTACAAATTCCACTTGAACATATACGTATGCATGGGTATGAGAGCCTGTAGAGTGGAAAGCCACTCATCTTCTAGAATTATGGCCTGTCCTAGATGCGGGTCACTTCGCCCCACTCCCATTCCGATGAACGACATTTTTTTCTTTTTCCTTTTCAAGGCCAGCAATCGCACCTGACAGTCCAACACCACTTACAAGATTTGCAGCGGCATCATCATTCTTCGGCATGATCTGAAAGAAATTTCCGTAAACGTATTCTGGAACATAGCCGTTCTCGTCATCGAACATGAGTATATGGCCGTGCCACTCCCAGATGCGGTAGCCAGAACTGGTGTCATCATGATAAGAAACACAGATATGGTGATCACCCAAAGCGACTGAGCGTCCAGAGTTGGGCTTTAAAGTTTCCGGGTCACCTGCGATGATTATTTGTACTACACGCGCTTCCAACAGCGCTTCCTCTCGGGCAAGCTTGCTTCGTCCACGAACGTCAGGGAGCTCTGCGCCAATACCACTGATAGTGGCCAAGGGATTGAGGCCATGGAGACCACTGATGCTATTCAGGCCGCTCTGCAGTATGAAGGGCACTCGTGAGTCGTTGGAACGAAAAAGTCCATGTGGATCCATTCCTCTGCACGCAGCAAGCGGAACCTCTTTTGATCAGCAGACAATAACAGCTTATAGCAGCCTTACACATAAGATTTCGGCTCCACAAAGGAGAGAGAGAGAGAGAGAGAGAGAGAGAGAGAGAGACGCAAATATCTATAGTGTACTTACTGTATACCGACTTATTTTCGTCTTGATAATGTAGTGTATTTTGCCTTGTCAATTGGTCTATTGAGAAGTCTTTACATTATCTACATAGAACAATTAAAAACCACAAAGTAAGACATGTTTACACAAATCTTTCTTATTCAAAGCGAGCGCATGAAGAGATGAAACACCATTGAGTTTTTTTTTTGTTAGAAAAAAGATTTCCCATTTATTTGTTGTGAAATAACTCTTTAACCTTTTTTTTTAAGAGTACAATGAATTGGAAACACACTCACACACTCAACCTCGTAAGGTAGAGGCACTCATTTTTGAGAAACTCATAGCGCATGAAGAGATGAAACACTCTTGAGTTTTTGTTTTTAGAAAAAAGATTTGTCATTTATTTGTTATCAAATAAATCTTTTTTTTTTTAGAATACAATGAATTCTCACACACCCAACCTCGAAAGGTAGAGGCACCCATCTTTGAGAAACTCATATATATGTCCAGCCAAGACTTGAACACAGGACTTTCTCCCAAAGACTCAAGGCGTCAAACCACTAGGCTACGCTAGCTTAGACAATAACTCTTTATTTGATCATGTACATGTTATAAAATAACTTTTGGTCATTCAGATATTGTTGTTTCTTTAGCGCCCACCTCACGCAGTATTATAGTGTCAAATAAATAATTTTGAGAGAGAATAAATAATAGTATCATTGACTTTCTTCATTGTAAACGATCACCTACATCTAGATTGGTTTAACAATGATGTGATTAGCCTTATATGTAGTACAAATCATGAGGCATGAACATAATGTTTTCTCATTGGAAAATGGTGATTAATTTATTATTTCAATGCCTTTTTTTTTTTTAAGAATGCATTACAAATTATGTGGTATGGCCAAAAACCTTAAGACACATCTACCATCTCACTCAATCCTCTTATGAGGCACATGAGTTTGCCTAGCTTAGTATCTTTCAACTACAAGTTAATATATGTACCGAAGAGGAGAAGCATTAACAATAATGAGCATTCAATTCATAGTCTAGAACATGGAAGAAATCAGCTAATTGAATCCATCCAACAAAAGACGAGTAACGTTTTCACCTCACTTTTGAGTCATAAGCTTAAACAAAAAGTTCATGTTTTTTTAGCTCCCTAGCCAAGGGTGTTTTCTCCATTGAGATTTAGTGAGATCGGTTTAGACAGATCCAAATTTGAACACCATGTGGTCACTTGAACGATTGACCAAAGATCTCGAGATTGGACTTAAGAAAAACTTCATATGCTCTTCTAACTGACACCTTTGCATATAAAGTGCCTTTGCATATAAAGTGTGGTGGATGAATCAATTCACAAAAGGATGGTATGGATTGATTCAAAAAAGAGTGGTTCTTAGTTAAGGTCACTTTTTAAAAGAGGATTTTAGAGTCAAAGAGTTTGAGTCTTGAATAGCTATCTATACAAGGCTTGGTTGGGAGGAGTGCTGACATTCATTCATTAGTTGGCATTTGTGGAGACTCTCTTTCATCGGTATCAAAGCTTCCATGAAAACCTTGTGAAGGCTCATCATCTTCTCTACCATTTAGCTTATTCCCATTCTCTTCGTGCTCACAGTGTAGTTGGTGCTTGTCTTGAATAATTCACAATCATCTAAATTATTGTCTCATAATTGTTTCTCTTTCAAGACATGTGCATGATGCAATATTGGACATAGGAACTAAGAGTGTAGCTACTAACATTGAGGGAATCGCGTTGGAAGGGGATACATTCAACACTAATTCTATTGAGAGGCAAGTGTTAGAAGCTAGAATATTGATATTAGAGCAAGGCTTTGGACATTTGTCCAATGTCCAATTGGAGGTCGTAAAACCTCGTCAATCTTTTGATGGAGTTCAATATCAACTTAGGGCCATTTTGGGATTACTCCAATGGCCCTAAGATGTAAGTAGGGTTGTTACAGGCAGTTACATTGATATGATAGCAACCATGCCAATACCTCTCTTGGCCGAAAGGGATTTTCCCATTCCCTAGGCAGATTTATTCCCCTTCACTAGTACTATGAGTCGCCTTAGTTTGATGACTCCTACTACTCCTTTATTTTCAAACCAATCGGGATAAAATATAGGTATAAGCTTTCCCTTACATCTTTCCCTTGGAAAAGATCTCTGACCCCGTACTTCTTGGGTAAACAATCAATTAAGTAGATAGTCAATCTTAAGGTTTTTCCATGTTCCAAGTGCATTGAAAGCATTAGTTTCTCCAAATTCTAAACCAATCATGAGATATAGAAAGTCACATGCAATCTAAGATTGAAGATACTTTCCTTTGTGTCCATGATATCACCTCTGAAATAAAGTAAGTCTATGATCTAAGGTTTCGGTCGGTTCAGACAGATCTGAAATCGGACACCGTTTGGTCACCCGTGTGTATCACCAAAGATCTCGAGTCTAGACTTACTAGAAGGTCATTTACTCTTGTAACCAAGTGGTTCACTTAGCCTGGTGGTTAAGTCTCAAGGATGTGAAGGCAGAGGTCTTGGGTTCAACCCCCATGGGATACATGGGGAGAGTGTTTTGCCCAAAGAGCTCTAGAGCCTTCTAGAAGCATCCACTTGAGTTAACTTTGGTTAATTGGGACACTTGGCATACATGTAGTTACATGGTTGACACTTGGATGGTTAGTATCCACTTGCCCAAGAAGGCAGTCCCCTGGAGAGAGCTATATATAGAGGCGTTTGGTTGGGAGGAGAGGCATCTCTCTAGCACGTGGTGGTGATCTTAATCTTGAGTCTCTTGCAACCCCCCCTCAAGTGATGAGTTCCATGAGGAGCGGTTATGTGACTACGAGATCTTTTAGGACTTAAATCTTCATAGCTCTTGGTCTTTATAGAGTTCTTGATATGTGATGCCCGAACATGATGATGACGAATATCCATGATGAAAGTAAAAAGTGTTTGTAATATATCTAGGTATAAAATCAAGGTTACAATTCTCGTGATGGATTGTATTCCTCTTTTGACTCTAGTGATGATCCTTTTGATGTGGGATGATGATTGTGGGAGTTTTGAACCCAAATTTTTCTTCTTCTTAGGACATTTGAATACCATGTGGTCATGATCTCCACTATAAAAGCATAATCCATTATCCTTTCGATATTGTCTTTCCTTTGTTGTAAGTCTTGACCTTGATGTTATCCAACTGCATGGGTTTTGGTTGCGTTTCCTTCGACATATATTATTGATGAACAGAGATAAAATTACAATCTTGATATCTAATCAAATTTTTCTTCTCTTGCTTTCTCTCGAACAACCTATTATCGCACTCAATTGCTTGATTCTTGAATTCATTCAAAGTCTTTACCTTGGGCATGGTTAGCATGAGTTCCTTGACATCATCACATAAGCCCCATCAAAATTGGTTGATAAAATAATCTTCATGCCATGTGAGATCACAAATGATTTGTCTGAATTTTGATGCATAAATAGACGTAGGTCCATTTCCTTGATTAGCTTCCTTAGATTTGTTTCGGCAACATGTGAACAATTGGTATCTCCAAAACAAGATGTGAACTCTCAAACAAAGGCCTTGAAATCATAGAAATATCCATATCCTTCTCGAGCATAGGTGCAAAGCATAAAAGCATAGGGCCACATAATAGAGTTCCTATGAGTCCTACTTGAGAAGCATCATCTCGGTACCTGTTTGGTTGCATTCTTATGAATAGTTTCACTTGTTACAAAAATCCTCAAAACTTTGATCTTGTCCCATCATATTTTTTAGGCATGATCACTTTTGGACTCTTCTTCATGTTGGTTGCCATGGAGTCACTTGAAGGAGATTGATTTACAATGATCTGTAGCTCTTTGATTTGTCTTTGAAGTTCTATGATTACATCTTGAATGTTCTGTTGTTGAATCCTTTCTTGGTTTTCTTGCATCTCTTGGACTTGTTGAAACCTAGGAAATATGTGAGCTCACTTAGGTCACTGATTTTGAAGTCCTCTTACATGTGTCTCTTGATCCTTTGAATGCCATTCAGATCATCACCTGTCACAATACTATCACCTACATATACACATAGATAGATAACCTCATCGTGATCCTTTTTTATGAATAGAGAAGGATTTGAGTTGCTAGCTTTGAACCCTTGATCTTGAAGGTATGTAACCAACTTGTAATTCCAAGCTCTAGGAGCTTGTTTCAATCCATACAATGCTTTCTTAAGTCCGCAAACATAAGATGGATGATTAGGGTTCTCAAAACCTAGTGGTTATGACATGTATACCTCATCACTTATCCAACCATTTAAGAATGCATTTTTCACATCAAATTGGAGGAGTCTCCAATTCCTTGTAGTAGCTATACTTATCAATGTCGTGATTGTAGTCATCTTTGCAACTGGTGAGAATGTTTCCTCATAGTCTATACCATGAGTTTGTGAGCATCCTTTGGCAACTAATCTTGCCTTGTACCTACAAACTGATCCATCTGAATTTGTTTTAACTTTATGCACCCATTTGCAACCAATTACCTTTTGATTCGGTGACATTGGAACCAAATCCCAAGTGTCCATCTCCTTCAATGCATCTATTTCTTCTTTCATGGCCTTTTCCCAATTAAGGGTTCCCTTTGCGTCTTCATAGTTTGAGGGTTCCTCTGAAATAGAGTCTTTTGCCAAGTAGATTGAATGTTTTGTAACAAATGTGGAATCATATCCATACCTTTTTGGTTGCTTCTTCTCTCTTGTTGATCTTCTAGGTGCTTGTTTATAGCATTCTCCAACCTCTTGCATCTTTGCTTTGCCTCTTGACATCCATAGCTTGTAATCCTTTTCCCTTTCATCTTGATCATTGTCTGCATCACTTCTTGGATCCTGGACCTGTGTATCATGCTTGCTTCCTAATTGATGAGAATCAGAATCAAGATCATATGGTAGAGTTACCTTTTGTTTGTCTTCATCATACCAAGACCTGTGTTCTTCAAACACAACATCTCTACCTGTAGTGAATTGCTTGGTTGAAGGATTATAGAACCTATAACCCATCTCAGTTGAATCATATCCAATAAACACTACCTTTGTTGCCCTTTCATCTAGCTTACCTCTTATTTGAGATTGTACATGAACATAAGCCAAACAACCAAAAACCTTGCAATGTCCAAGACTAGGTTTTCTTCCATGTCATGCTTCATAAGGAGTCATACCTTGAAGTGATTTGGATGGTAGTCTATTGACCCAAGTCTCTTGAGATGTCTTGCATCCTCTAATATGTGGTAATAGAAAGTCAGAGATAGAGTTTAGTATGTATGACCTTGCTTGAGCATCCCTTGCACACCAAAGTGTGAGCTTATCTGTCTCCTCTTGTGTAGGTGCTCCTTTGGATCTTGGTATAGGCATAGCTTCATCACCTACTACAATTCCATAAAGATTTCTACCTTGTAAATAGGCCTCCATTTTGATTTTCGCATAGTTGTGTCAATCGAGCTTCTCGATCATTGAGGGAAAGCTATCACCCATCTTGATCTAGCTCTGATACCACTGAAAGAACTTGGAGAAGCTTGTAGGAGGTAGAAAAGTGTGTTTCGAAGCGATGAAGTTTGGTCTAGACAACCTGCACAAGACCAGACCTTGAGAGACTCTAAATAGAACTTATAGGCATGCGATAAGTGCAAAGAAATACACTATGTACTTTGGAGCGGCAAGGAGAAAGAGTCGATACAAAATAGATAGGTTCACGGGTCGACTAGCTCAAAAAACTTACCATCTATGGAAGAGACAATGAACTTCAAATGCTCATAGTGACCAACGTGATTACAATTAGAAAAAATCCTTTTATGAGAGTGATACACATAGGGTTGTGTGAATATAATGCACAAAAGCATAAGGAATAAGCAAAATATGCTATAGGAATGAATCAGACACTCAACGGTCGTACCTCCTATTTTTCAGGAATACATAGAGATTGAACCCGAAAACTGAGATTTCTCCCAATCTACTGAACCAAATGTTATGAAATTTTATAGGAATAAACTAGACACTAATACCTTTCCAGTGAGCCATGTTGCAATCAATTTGAAGCTTTGCAAAGAGAGCATAAGCCTCTGCAAGATTACTATTGGTGAAGAAGATGATGCAGAAAATTGAAGGAGCAAGACAATGATGGTCAAAAGTGTATGTATATTGCTTCCATGTATTGTACAAGTGATTTCGAGTCTTTGTATTGACTCTAGGAGTGTTCCATGAATTCTACAAGTGGATTTTGAATTCAAATGAAGGTGGGAATGGTTGTTGGAGGGAATCGATTCACTTTCCTATAATCTAGGAAAAGTGATGATTTTGTTTGATCTACTTTTAGGTGATTGATTGCTTGATTGAATGCAACTCAACCACCATAAATTTGTGGGATTTAGGCTCTATCTTTCTACTTTTACATGTGTAAAGCTCAAGGCTTTTACAATGGTAAAAGATCCATGAAAAAAACTTTTTAAAAAAATACAATAAGTGAGCATAAGAAAAAGCATTCTCCAGTGGATATTATTTCAATGCGATAGCCTTTGATGTAGATCAAATCCACCTCAAGCATAGTGTAAGCTTGATGTTCCAACAATTAAAATCCATTTAACATTCCATTATTCCATAAAGTATAACATGCCTCCTAGTTGACGAGCAATTGACCTCAGTTGATAAGAATAAAATAGACATGGATGGCCAGTCACATGTCCCATCACTGAACAATCATAAACATGTTCCATGTAAAAACACATGCATGGAACTGGAAAACTGTAATTTAATGTGATTGTGAATGATAAGCAGAAATCAAATGGTCATAATGTGGAGTTAGTGATGTCTTATGAATCCATTGAGATTCTTCAAGTGAGTGATTTTTATATTTAACCAAATATCTATGATATTGATTACCTATATGTGTAGTAGTGACATCATAATCAAGGATTTTTTTTGGAACTAAATTTTTGCATTCTCTTCGAGTAAAGGAGAATCATCTAAAATAGGAGTGAGTGGTAATGGTCCTTTAAATTGTTTCAATAAACTGAAATGAAAAGAATTATGTATATTCCAATGAGAAGGTATATCTAATCTAAAAGCAGTCTCATTAATTTTCTAAATAATATGGAAAGGTCCAAAATAACATGTTGCAAGCTTGACCTTAGGATGTTGTGAAATATTTTTCAGATGTCTTTTAGTTATTTGTAACCATACAAAATCATTTTCATTAAATTCTTTAGCTATTTGTTTCTTATTAACATTACACATGTATTTTTCTTGACTCTTTTTAATGTGTTCATGAACCTCATGAAGTATGGAAATATGACCTTGTGCAAAAGAATCAGCCATAGGTATGTCAGTTTGAGTGATAGACATGGGAGTGGGAAGCTTTTTACCATACACAATTTCATACAGTGCACGTCCAGTAGTGGTATGTGTTGTGTTATTATATGCAAACTGTAGTAAAGGAAGTTTCTCATCCCAGTTACTTGGATTATCTAAAGAATAACAACGTAATAGATCCAAAATAGTACTATTCATAGCTTCACTTTGCCCATTACTTTCAGGATGAAATGCAGAACTAAAGTCTATTTCAAAACCTAAATTTTAAAATAATGCAACCCAAAAGTGATTACAAAAACGAACATCTCGATCTGATAAAATAACTTTGTGGAAACCCATGATGTGGGAAAATACATTTAATAAATAACTTAGCAACTTTTTACAAGGAATGAAATATGCTTGTTTAGTAAAACTATTAATGATTGTCCAAATCAAATCATTATGAGATGAAGTTGAGGGAAGACCAGTAATAAAATCTATAGAAATTTGTTCCCATGGTCCATTAGGTATGAGAAGTGGCATTAATAATCCAGATGCTTTATTGTGATGTCTTTTTTCACGTTGACACACAATGCAATGGGAAAAATTGTGTAATATCCATTTCCATATTTGGCCAAAAGAAGAATTCCTTACATGTAGAAATGGTACTTTGTATGCCCCTATGACCCATATATGGTGGTTGATGCATCTCTTTCATTACAAATTCTTTAAAACCTTGTGTGATCCATAACTTGTGTTTGAAATACAAGAATCCATTATGAAAAGTGTAGTGATCCTCACTAAATGTTGTAGAATTATTGAAAGCATTCCATGTTTGTGAAAAATACAAATCAGATGCATAAGTAGGAATCATGTCATGAAATGAATGAATATGAATAGCAGAAATATTATTAATATAAACAATATTTGTTTGTGGGGATAGGAAATGACTAAGGGCATCAGTTACAACATTAGCTTTGTCAGGTTGTTATTGAATCATAGGCTAAAAATTTTGTATGAATGAAGCCCATTTAATGTGTCTGTCAGAAATCAATGGTTGATTTAACAAATGCTTAATAGGTTGTTGGTCTGTTTTGATTATGACTTCAGAACCCATGAGATAATGTTTCCAAATTTTTAAAGCATGCACAACAGCTAAAAGTTCCTTATCATATGCACTATAATTCTTTTATGAAGGCTTAAGTTTCCTACTTTCAAATGTAATAGGATGATCATTTTGTATTAATACAACACCTATACCTAAACCACTAGCATCTGTAACAACATGGAAAGGTTGTGAAAGATCAGCTAATTGCAAAACAAGTGCATGAGAAAGTGCATGTTTGAGTTTTTCAAATGATTGTTGTTGTGCTAATCCCCACACAAATTTTAATTTTTTCTTCAATAATAATGTGAGTGGGAGTGCTAAATAAGAAAATCCTTTTACAAACTTTCTATAAAAACTAGCGAATCCAAGAAAAGAGTGTACATCATTCACATATTGAGGTACACACCATTCTTCAATTACTTTAATTTTCTTTGGATCTACATGAACTCCTTGACTAGAAACAATATGGCCTAAATACTCAAATTATTTTTTAAAGAAATAGCCCTTTTCAGGATTGGCATAAAATCTGTTTTTATGTAACAAATTAAAGACTGTTGCTAAATGATTTTCATGGTCATTGTCATTCTCACTATAGACAAGTATATCATTAACGAAAACAAGAACAAAAGCTTGGTATTGAAGAAAAATGGTATTCATCATGCATGCAAATGTAGCAGGTGCATTGGTGAGTCCAAAAGGCATTACCATGAATTCAAAGTGACCAGTCTGAGTTCTAAATTTAGTCTTATATATGTCATTTTGTGTCATTCTTATCTGATGATACCCAGATTTAAGATCAAGTTTACTAAAGACACGTGCTCCACAAAGTTTATCTACCAAATCACTATCCTAGGAATAGGATATCTGTTTTTTATTGTGATCTTATTGAGTGCTCCATAGTCAATGCACATCCTATACGTCGTGTTCTTCTTCTCTACTAAAAGAACAGGTGCTCCAAAGGGAGAAGAACTAGGCCTTAAGTCCTTTGTGAAGTAAATCCTTAACTTGATTAGCTATTTCTTGTTGATGTAAAGGTCCATGCCTATAAGGTGCTTTATGGGGAGAAGAACTACCAGGAATTAAGTATATACTATGGTCAAGAGATCCCCTTGAAGGTGGTACTTTAGAAGGAAAATCAGCCATAAAACAATCCTTATAGGAAGCCATAAATGATTTATGTGCATCAGGAAGTGTATGTGTGTAGTCAACTATATTATTAACAAATACAATACATGAATTGTAACCTTTCCTAAATGCACATTTTACTTGAGTATGACTAATTAATGGAAATGGTTGGAATTCATGCATTGCAGACAAAGAAATATCTTGATTCTTGAACTTAAAACTCATGGTGTGTGTATGATAATCAATGCATGGATTATAATGATGATGAAAAGGCATACCAAATTATATATATTGCCTTGAAATGCAGCCTTAACTTTATACATAGAAGGAAGTGGGTTTAATTGGAGATTCTGCACTAATTTATGAGAAATAAAATCATGCGAACTACCATCATCATGTAAAATATTAATAACTTTACCGTTAATAGTACCTTGCATGCAAAGTAAAGAATGGATGGAAATTGTGTTACCCAAGGTACTTAGATCCTATTCCAATGCTTCTTCAGTCCAATCAGGTTGAATGTCTTCAGAAACCACCTCCATGTTGTGTACTTGAGCTCCAACAAGCATCATGTCATTAGTTCAGAACCTAGATTTAGCTTTACTATGACCAAACTTACCACAATGTCAACAAGTGATAAGGGGCCTTCTTTGTTGAGCATCCATTGTTGTAGTTTCAAGGGATGGAGGTTTAGTAGGGTGTAAGGGGGTTGTCTTGGGTACTGGTGAGAAATTGGATTGAGGAGGGCATTGAAAAGTAGGTGGATGTTGAAAAGTAGGTGGGTGTTGAGAAGTAGGAGAAGAAAATGTAGAAAAAGGATGCTTGAAGGGAAAACTGGGCTTGATTGGTTGTGGTCCTTAACATGTTTGTTGTAAGCGAATGGACTTGGTGATGGATTGAAACTCTTTATGGAATAATGGAATGTTAAATGGAATTTAATGCTTTGAGATTTTTAATGTGTTTTGTGTTTTGATTTAGCAAGTGAAGATTCATGAGGGTGTGAATGCACGTGGACTTATTCAAATATTTTTGAGATATTTAGAAGAATACTTAGAAGATAGTTATTTTTAGAAGATAGTTTTTTAATTATTTTTGTAAAAATAATAGATCGCTTTAGAAAGCGATGTTTTGTAAAAATAAAAAACAACTATTTTTTTAAATAAAGCAAAAATAGAAAATCATGATTTTGTAAATAAAGCAAAAGCACGCTTTTGGAAGCGCCACCCTCATGTATCTTCTATTCAGGATGTAATGAGAAATACCTATAAAATACACATTCTCTGATAGACTCGTCCATTAGAGTATGTGGGGGGAGATTGTACCCAATCTGGTGTCAAGTTTCTTGTCTCTTTCTATTCTCTGAGTGCTTTTGTGAGATTTTGTTTCTATACTATCATGTGCATTCGTGCGTCTACAGGATCCGAAGGTCAATAGTGGTATTAGAGCATGTGTATTTATAGGTATTTCTCATTCCATCCTGAATAGAAGATACATGAAGGTGGCACTTCGAAAAGCGTGCTTTTGCTTCATTTGAAAAAATCATGATTTTCTATTTTTACAAAACATTGCTTTTTAAAGCAATATATTATTTTTACAAAAATAACTAAAAATATTATAATCTAAAAATAACTATCTTCTAAATATTCTTCTAAATATCTCCAAAAATATTTGAATAAGTCCACGTGCATTCACACCCTCATGAATCTTCACGTGCTAAATCAGAATGCAAAACACATTAGAAACCTCAAGGCATTAAAATCCATTTAACATTCCATTATTCCATAAACTATAACAAGTTAAGTTTACTGGATTCATTTGGAACACTTGAAAAAAGTTTTTGAACTTTTTAGATATAGTAACTTTAAGGTAAAGAATCTAAATGTGACTTCTTTACCCCAAAAGTAAAGTATTTAGGTCATATTATATTCATGGAGGGAATCCAAGTTGACCTTGAAAATGTCGAAGTGATTATTGAATGGAATGAGCCTAAGATTATTCAAAACCTATAGAGTTTTTTCAGACTGCAAGGATACCACATGAAGTCATCGTTGGATATGCCAAAATTACAGTACCTTTGAGAGATCAACTCAAACGATAACACCAAAAATTGAATTAGAAAGAAGAACAAGCAAAGAGTTTTCAAGAACTAAAACTTGCTTTCACTTTGGATGTGGCTCTACATAAACCTTTCCAATAAACAACAAATGCAAGTTCATCAGTAGTTATTTCTACTTTGAAAAGTAGTTGCAAAGAAGATCCAAGCTATAATCAAGTAGATGAGGAAGCACAAGCAAACAAAACAAGTACTTTTGAAGGAAAGTTTAAACACTATTCCCTCAAATATGAATGTTTTTTTTATAAAGGTAAGGTTTGTGTCCCTAGTAAAACAGACATACAAAATCAAGTACTTTTGAATGCCACAATACCCCAAGTACAAGAGATCTAGATGTTAGTTGAACCTATGAACTAGTTAAACAACATTTCTATTGTCCAATTATACATTGAGATGTACAAACATATGAATCTAAATGCCATAAATGTAAAATGAATAAGTTTGAGAGATTGAAAATTGGAGCATTGTTGCATCCTTTGGAGATTCCCAAGGAAAAATGGAAAGTACCTGCCTTGAATTCATTTCAGGATTACCCTAGACTCAGAAAGGCTATTTGATTCAGTCTAGATTGTAGTAGGTTGGTTGATTAAGCTAGCTCGAGTTTATACTAGTCAAGACTACTTACAAGACTCAGGAATCAACAAAAATATTTGTAAATCAACTTTACAGACTCTATGGTCTTACAACAGACATAGTCGTTGATAGAGATGCTATATTTACAAGTAATTTTTTATGAGCAGTCTTTAGTAGACTTGAAATTAAGCTAAGCTTGAGCACAATTGAACATCCCCAGGTGGATGGAAAGATTGAAAAATTTAGTCAAATTTTGGAAGACATATTAAGAGGTTATGTTACTTCCAAACAGATTGATTAGGAAGATTACCTTCCTTTAGCTGAATTTGCCTACAACAGTGCCAAGAACTCACCAACAGAATTCAATCCATTCAGGTTGATGTATGGGTTCTAACCTAGGTCTCTATATGCAGTGAAGGTTCAAAATGAAAGAGTTCAAGCAAATCAAGAATTCCTTCAAGAATTGAATTTTCAGCACAAGTTAGTTAAAAAAAACTTGAAAAGGGCTCAAGATCAAGCAAAATCTTATGCACATCCAAAAAGACATGAAGTTTCTTTTCAAGTTGGAGATCAAGTCTATTTTTGAGTTGGAAATAAGTTAGAAAAGTTAAAGATTGGAAAATGCACCAAGTTGTTGCCAAGATATTGTGATCCTTTTCCAATCATTAAAAAGGTTGGATTGTGGGCATGTGAATTACAAATTCCTGAAGAAAGCTGGATTCATCCAGTGTTTCATGTTAGTCAGCTTAGAAAAAGTCCGACAAATTCAGATATTCTAGTTGAACACCAAATAATACTTCCACTTCTAGTAGGTAAAACAGTTCCTCATGAATGTGAAAGGACACTTCACACTTGACAAAAACATACAAGAAGTCATTTGTACATAGAGTGCTTAGAGTGGAATTACGAAATTGCACTACAACATATGAGGGGCATACCGACGGTCACACTCGGCGTCGGTATGGGCCTCGGAAAATGTCACTTAGAGATACCGACAGTCAAGTGACCGTCAGTATGACCGTTTTAAACGGATCGTCGGTATGGCCCGCAGCCGTTGGTATAAGCGTCGGTATGTGCATCGGTATGTACGTCGGTATAAGCGTCAGTATGTGCGTCGGTATAAGCGCCGGTAGCTCCCAGTAAATTATCGGTGCATATACCGACGCCCATATCGACGCATATACCGGCGGCGAGTTTTAAACATACCGCGAACCCGAGAGCAAAACTTCACTTTTTTGCACGTGTTTCAATACTGTTGGTCTTCTGTCGAACTTGCGCACGCGAACCGAATTGCGACCTACATTGTCTTGTGCACACACACACACATATCTCTCTCTCTACACACACACACTCTCTCTCGGCTTAGATCTCACATCTTGGTAAGTGCTGCGTGTACTGTTAGCATTTGTGTTTCTCTATGCTTTAGGTTTTATAATTTCTCTTTTCTTTGGTTTTGCAGAAGTTCTTTTGGCGTCGATTGTTTGGAATTGGACGATAGACGACATACATTACGCTTTGACGACAACGATCCAAAAGAGGGACATACTTGTAAGTGATTGTTTTATTCTCTATTGATAGAGAGAGAAGGAGAGAGAGAGAGAGAGTGTGAGAGATAAATAATAATGAAAGAAAGGAAGATAGAGATAGGAAAATAGAGCATACATACACACACACATGCACACACATTTACACATGCATACATACACACATGCATACATACACACATACATGTACACACATGCATGCTTACATACACACACCTATACACACATGCATGCTTACATACACACACACATACACATGCATGCATACACACACACATAAATTTACACACATGCATACACACATACATACACACACATATATACACATATGCATACATACACATACTCACACACATATACACACATACATACACACACATATATACACACATATACACACATGCATGCATACACACACATGTATACACATGCATACACATACACACATACACACACATGCATGCATACATACACACACATACACACACATGCACACACATGCATGCATACATACAGACACATACACATACACACACATGTATACATATGCATACACACACACATGTACACATGCATACATACACACACATATATACACACATGCATACTTACACACATATACACACATGCATGCATACATACACACACACATGTACACATATACACACACATACACATACACACACATGTATACACATGCATACACACACACATGTACACATGCATACATACACACACATATATACACACATGCATACATACACACATATACACACATGCATCTATACATACACACACACATCTACACACATACATACATACACACACATATGTACATACATACTCATATACTCACACATGCATACATAGACACACATACACATATACACACATGCATACATTCACACACACACATACATACACACATGCATACATTCACACACACACATACATACACACATACATACACACATACATACACACATACATACACACATACATACACACATGCATACATTCACACACACACATAAGCTAGTGTTTTAATTAAATACATATAATTAAATATCTAATTTCTTTATTTTGAAGGTTTTTTTTTTACATCAAATATATAAAAATAGGATTAGGGTTTTTATGATATTTACACATACATACACATACACATATAATATATATATTCATGTATATACACATGTATACAAAAATATACATATTTTAGGTCTATATATTTAAGATTAGGGTTTTAGGGTTTAGGCATACATATAACTCAATTATATTTATATTAAGATAAAATATAGAGAAAAATATGAAAAAAAATCTGAATATATAAATAAATATATATATAAAATATGATTAGGGTTTTAGGATTAGGGGTTTAGATTTTTATCGGTGTTTAAGTATTTAGGTTTTAGTATTTCAAATTTAAGTCTAAGTCTTTCTTATTAGGGTTTTAGGGTTTTAATACGTAGATAACATATATACACAAACACACATATACATATAATACATACATATATGTAGATACACATGCATACAAAAATATACATATTTTAAATTTAAATCTTTAAGATTAGGATTTTAGGGTTTTAACACCTACATAATATATATGCACACATACACATGCACATATAATACATATATACATGTATATACACATGTACACAAAAATATACATATTTTAGGTCTAGATCTTTAAGATTAGGGTTTTAGGGTTTAGACAAACTCAGTTATATTTATATTAAGAAAAAATATAGAGAAAAATAAGTAAAAAAATCTGAATATATAAATAAATATATATATAAAATATGATTAGGGTTTTAGGATTAGGGGTTTAGATTTTTATAGGTGTTTAAGTATTTAGGTTTTAGTATTTCAGATTTAAGTCTAAGTCTTTGTGATTAGGGTTTTAGGGTTTTAATACGTAGATAACATATATACACAAACACACATATACATATAATACATACATATATGTAGATACACATGCATACAAAAATATACATATTTTAAATTTAAATCTTTAAGATTAGGGTTTTAGGGTTTTAACACCTACATAACATATATGCACACATACACATGCACATATAATACATATATACATGTATATACACATGTATACAAAACTATACATATTTTAGGTCTAGATCTTTAAGATTAGGGTTTTAGGGTTTAGACATACATATAACTCAATTATATTTATATTAAGAAAAAATATAGAGAAAAATAAGTAAAAAAATATGAATATATAAATAAATAAATATATAAAATATGATTACGGTTTTAGGATTAGGGGTTTAGATTTTTATAGGTGTTTAAGTATTTAGGTTTTAGTATTTCAGATTTAAGTCTAAATCGTTAAGATTAGGGTTTTAGGGTTTTAACACCTACATAACATATATACACACATACACATACACATATAATACATATATACATGTAGATACACATGCATACAAAAATATACATACTTTAGATCTAGAATTTTAAGATTAGGGTTTTAATTAAATATATATAATTAAATATATAAAAATAGGATTATGTAAGGAAAAAATTTGAGTATATAAATAAATATATATATAAAATAAGATAACTATATACATAAATAAATATAAAAAGAACTAGTGTTTTAAATAATTTAATTAAATATATATAATTAAATATATAAAATTAAATATATAAAAATAGGATTATGTAAGGAAAAAATCTGAATATATACATAAATATATATATAAAAGATGATAATTATATAGATAAATAAATATAAAAAAAACTAGTCTTTTAAAAAATTTAATTAAATATTTATAATTAAATATATAAAAATAGGATTAAGTAAGGAAAAAATATGAATATATAAATAAGCATATATTTAGAATAAGATAATTATATACATAAATAAATATAAAAAGGACTAGTGTTTTAAATAATTTAATTAAATATATATAATGAAATATATAAAAATAGGATTAATTTAGAAAAAAATTTGAATATATAAATAATATATATATATATAAAGTAGGTTAATTATTATATAAATAATAAAATATGATAAGAACTAGTGTTTTAAATAAATAAATGAAATATATATGATTAAATTATACACCTATATATATATATATATATATATATATATGTATATATATATATATATATATATATATATATATATATATATATATATATATATATATATATATATATATACACACACACACACATGCATACATATATATACATGTTTTAGGTCTAGGTGATTTGGATTAGGGTTTTAGGGTTTTAACACCTACATAACATATATCCACACATACACATACACATATAATACATATATACATGTATATAGAAATATACATAATTTAGGTCTAGATATTTAAAATTAGGGTTTTAGGGTTTAGGCATACATATAACTCAATTAAGAGGAAAAAAATCTGAATAAATAAATAAATAAATATATAAAATAGGATCAATTAAGAAAAAATCCGAATATATAGATAAAATAGGATAGTTATATAGATTAGGGTTTTAAAATTAGGGTTTTAAAATTAGGGTATTTAGGTTTAGTATTTCATATTTAAGTCTTTAAGAGTTAGATTTTTAGGTTTAATAAAAAAAACAAATGTTCTAAAATGTCCATATTGTAGCAGATGGCTTCTTTGGATCCTGAAGAGAGAATGGTATGTCCTTGCACACAGTGCAAGTATCAAATTTATCGGAAACGACGGATTTGTATTGCACATGTTAAAGAGTATGGATCTTTTGATAGGAGTCCATTGGAAAACCTACGCTATCATTCGCATGGTCCCCCAGGTGAGCAGGTGGACCCAAACGGCATTGCACCGGTAACCTCTCGTGGACAAAAGAGAGCAAAAAGGGACTTAGACGTACAAGCAAGCACTAATAATATTACACAGAATGAACATATGGAAGAGATGCTTGAAGCATTTTATGAGATGGACGAAGATCATGATGGTGAAGAAGGTGTCGACAGATTCATGGACACAACAGAAATTCCACGATCAGAAGTTGATGAAGAATATGAAAACATGCGAAGATTAGCTCGTTTACCACTTTACAATGGAGCAAAGATATCTGTACTACGTGCTTCACTCGCAATGCTCAATCTGCAATCCATTTATGGATGGTCAGATAGTAATGTCACTGAATTGTTCAGGTAAGTGGAGAACAAATTGGCTTTCATTGTTGTATCACAATAACTTCATTTACTAATATCATTTTAATTGCTTATTGCAGGCTTCTTAAAGATCAATTTTTGCCAGAGGGCAATGACATGCCTCCAACACGTGGAGATGCGAAAAAACTTCTACAGTCCATTGGAATGGATTATACTAAAATTCATGCTTGTTTGAATGATTGCATTCTCTTTCGGAATGAGTATGAGCATCTCCACATATGTCCAAAGTTTGGAGCAAATAGATTTAGAGAAGATGTTGTAGGCGAAGCAATCCCCGCAATGTGAGTGCAAGGCATACTTATATGGACAATGCATGATTGGCCTGGTTATGGTGAATGTTCAGGTTTATCAATCTTGGGTTACCATGCTTGTCCTTTATGCGGACCACGACTCGAAGCATGCTATTCCAAAGCACTACGTAAAATTATCTATGAAGGACATCATAGATATTTGCCTGATGGACATGTTTTATGTGAAGGACAAATTGATCAACAAGTGCAGCACCAAATGAAAGCTAGCGATTGGAAACAACTGTGGGATTCAGAAAATCTAGTTGCTGGCATGAAACGGTTGTCCAGTTTTCATGAGCTCCCTTATTAGAGTGAATTGTTGATCAATCATTTGGTAGACCCGATGCATATTTTTAAGAATGTGGGAGAGATTCTTTGGAGAACTTTGATCGGAAAGAAAGAAAGCAAAGCACAAAGGGAGGACTTAGAAGAGTGAGGTCGTATGCGAGAGTTGTGGGCAATTACTAAGCCCAACGGAACAGTATTGTTACCAAGAGCTCCTTGGGTGCTTTGTAGGATGGAAGAGCAACAAGTGAAGAAAACAATTTCAGAGTTTTGAACACCTACTGGATGCATGAGGTGTCTAAAGACTGCTTTCACACGAAACGACAATCTTGCAGGACTCAAGTCTCATGATTGGCACAAGTTTTTATAGTTTGTGCTCCCTGTAGCCCTAAAAGATTGTCTTTCAAAGGATGTACGAAGAACCATTTATAAAATTAGTTCTTTATTACGGTGGATATCTTCTAAAGAGATAAATAGAGATAGCATTGAGAGTTCGAAACTCAATGCTATCGAGGTTGTTTGTATGGTAGAAAAATACTTTCCCATAAGTATTCTCACTATTCAACTTCATTTACTGGTTCATGTGGTAGATGAAGTTGCAATAGCAGGAACTGTCCATAGTCGATGGATGTTCTTCTTAGAGCACTTTATGAAGACATTAAAAGGGTTTGTTCGACAGAGAGCACGTCCAGAGGGTAGCATGGCAGAGGGATGGCTTGTACAAGAATCTCTTGTATTCATAACTGAGTTTCTACGTATGTCGGATCTCGAAATGCCTCACTTATGGAGTGATGATGAAGATGTTCGTCTCGTAGGCGATGAACCACAAGGTAAAGGATTGCAAAGAAAAATGGATGCAGCTTTCAGAGAGAAGGCAATGAAGTTTTGCATAGTTAACTCTGAGCCTATGCAGAAGTGGTTAGAAAGGTATGAACTTGCCAAGGAAACTAACGCAAACAAAAGAGCTCAGTTTCGAAGAAATTGTTCCACTCGATTTTGCCTCTTCCAGAAAATCTTTGACCTCTTCCACCTTTTCCAACGAGCAGATGGCTAGATACAACGGTTTCACAAGCAAAGGCAGCGGGTGAAGATATCTCTAAAGAAGAAGAAGAACTCGCAAAAGGATGTGATTGGGAGTACATTAAATACGGTGCACTATGGTCTTATGGACGACACTTTCGAATCGCACGAATTGATCAAAATAGGTCTACTTTTGATAGTGGAGTGATGGTGATTTTTTTGCAAAAAAGTAGAGCGAGTGCAAGAGATGATAATGCTCTAGAAGGCGAGCTAGATTATTGTGGTGTGATTCAAGACATCTTGAAACTATCTTTCAGAAAGTTTGATTACTTTGTTTTTTATGTGAAATGGTTCAAAGTAGTCACCTCTGGAAGAAATGCAACAGTGAGACGGGATAAAAGCGGTTTGCTTCAAGTCAGATTCAAAAGACCCAGAGTGGCTATTTGTTTTACAAGTCGCTCCACGTAGTAGACAAATTTTTGAAAACATCGATGTAGAATAAAGTCCATCTCTAGTGGACTCAGAGATTCATTCGATACTTGAGGAGGAAGAGATCATTGTTTGAGAAGAAGAGGTCATTGTTCGAGAAGACGAAGCAATAGACGATGATCAGGAGGAAACCAGCATAGCAAGCGATTTAGAAGCCATCAATATAGAGATAGATATTCTCGGTGCATCGGATCTTCAAGAGGACGCTAGACTAGCGGACTTTTGAATAAAACACTTGTACGTACTAATTTTTGCTTTTTTTGTTGGTTTATTCTCTATATTACTTTTATTATCGCATGCTAATTATTTGAGTTCTTTTTTTACAGAGCATGATGGGAGACAGTCCTCCAATCACTCCACATTCCATGACAGAGGAGCAGTCTTTGGAGTTCATCTCTCAGGTTCCTCCTGCGTATATGACCGCTGCACCATAGTATTGGATCACTCGTGGTAGCACTCCTCCCGGCCTCACTCCTGGAGGCCTTACTCCTGCCGGCCTCACTCCCACTGGCCTCACTCCCACTGGTGTCACTCCCGCCGGTGTCACTCTTGCCGGTGTCACTCCTGCGGGTGGTGCTACTCCCGTAGGAGGTATGTCTCCTAGCTTTGTGAATCCACCATGAGCATCTTTTCAGCCATCTCCTACTGGGTCTATTAGTAGACATGTGCGTTCGACACCTCAGTGCGATACAGGTTCTGGCCCGTCTCGTAGATCGAGGTCACGCTCTCGAGTGGATCTACAGGTAGGTCTGGAGGCAGAGGAGGCAGTTGTTGTGGAGGCAGTGCGATGGACGCCACAGAGTACACCACTCAGATGTAGGTATGCCACACAGTACACCACGTGGAACACCACGTACACCTTGGGGTGCTCATGACCATGATGACTCCAAGGTGTATAGTATCCGAGATGGAGCTCCGGTGATGGATGCGGCTGGCAAAGCAATGCATGCACGCATACGACAGCTTTGCTCTATCCAGTTTGGACACTCTATCATGCTGAAATGGAGTGAACAGGATAAAGATCATAAGAATTATATCACACAGACGATTTATCAAGAGTTCTGACCAGCCGATGGACAGTCTCTTATCAGTCCAGAGTGGATTCTACACACTGCACGTGAGGTTATGTCCCATCGACGATCCGAGGCTCGTGATGCTTTCAGAGCAGGCTTACCAAAGCCTGTATGGTTAGATGCTGAGGAGTGGGACATGATTCGTGACGAGCAACAGCAGACTCCTGACCGATATCACGACAAATAAAGCCGCATTCATTTTCCTCGGTAAAAACCTTGGTATACCATCGATATGTTGTAGTGTTGAGGAAAATTCCACTTGCGAAAAAGTTTTGACAATCCAACAGAGCTTCCCTGCTTTCCAATTTTATGTTGATATTTGAATGAATGAATGACTAAAATAAATAATGTTCCTCTAGGTTAGAAAATGAGGCTCAAGGGAGTGCCTACAAGGGCATATATAATATTTGAGGATGAGAATCTTTCCCAAGGGGGGAAGAATGTTATAAAGGAAGTCTATGATCCTAGTGTCCAGCTAGTTCAAACAAAGCTGAATTCGACCACTATTTGGTCACTCATATTTTTGCCCAAAGATCTGAAGACTAGACTTAAAAAACATGTATATGCTCTCTAAGATAAGGAATCGGCCTAGTTTAGTGGTTGAGTCTTAAGGGGGGTAAGGAGGAGGTCTTGGTTTCAAGTTTTGCAAGGGACAAGGTCTTGTCCAAGATCTCTATGAGCTCGAATGATGTGGACCATCTGAAGTATTTCGATGGTGATGCAACATAGTGCACTTTCCTTCTTGAGAGCTCCATGATGATATCCTCATAGTAGAAAACCGAGCTCCTAGCATCGCACATGGTACTCCGCATAGAGACTGCAAAATACGTAGAAATAACACACTACCCAAAGGCACGAACACAGACTTCTAAGGTGTTACAAATGCAATCGAACTTATAGTTTGTGGCTCAACAGGCCACTATATGTTTCATTAAAGAACATATAAAAAAATTTTCTGATGGCCATTTGGTCTTTCACATGGACACTAATAATAATAATATCCCACTAAAGGCCAATATGGCCAAAGTAACTATGGGAGAAAAATGATAAATGATAAAGAATACCTGAGTGTAATTATACAAACTATACCTCCCACTTGATGGGCATGTTACACAATATACAAGTGTCTATGTAAGATCATGAATCAAGTAACCCCCATCAAGTGACAACAGTGCCGAAAGCTATCCTTTGGTAGAGCTTTAGTCAAAGCATCTGCAACATTATCTCGAGTATGAACCTTCTCATGAATAATTTTCTCAATGGCTAAGGAATCTCTAATCAAGTGATACCTCATCTCAATATGCTTGGTCTTTGCATGATAGACCAGATTCTTAGCCAATGCAATGGCACTCTGACTATCATTAAGCAAGCGAGGTACATGCTGAGGTAGACCCATGTCACAAGCAAGACGAGAAAGCTACAATGCTTCTTTACATGCCTCACTTTCTCCAATATACTCTGATTTTATGGTGGAAACAATTGTACATTCTTTAAGATGAGATCTCCAAGAGATAGCACCTCTAGCAAAATGAAAAATGTACCCTGATGTAGACTTACGATTGTCTACACAACCAACATAGTCAAAATCTATGTAACCAATAATGGATGCTTTTCCTCTACCTAAGCATAAACACTTGTCCTTAGTGCCATTCAGATATATCGAAAACATCTTGATTGTTTCCCAATTTCGCTTGTCAGGATTAGACATATATCTTCTCACAAATCCCACTACAAATGCAATGTCTGGTCTCATAACTGTTGATATATTTAGGTAGTGATGTGTGTGAACACACTAGGACCGTCGGGGCACTTTTTTCCCTCTTTAGGAGGTTTTTTTCCCCCGGCTTATATATACGCCTATTGCCCTAATGGGCTACTTATCTTTGTACATTCTCTACTAATACATTCAGTATTGTGTGTTGTGCTCCAAGCTTCTTCTTCTTCCTTGTGCTGTTCACGTGCTTTCGCAGACGTCTATCTCCAACAATTGGTATCATAACAGGTCGTCGCTTCATCTAGGGCGCCGTCGACACTCCTCCGTTTGCAGTCTCATATTCACATGAAATTTGGTGAGCATACTCAGGGTGTTTCAGAGATCAAAACAACTTCACTGTGTGGTGCCGAGATCGCGATCTGAGCTCGTTTCAGCCTCCGAATGCACTATCGTAGTGCTTGTGCAGGCTATTTCGTCCTTTTGTGCCAAAGGTATATACTAGTTTCTGTTCGCCAGTTTAAGCGTCTCAAAGTCTGCTACAGGTCTAGCAGAACTCGTCTGGGCAGTTCCGTTCAACTCTTTGAGATATAGTCAATTTTTTGCATCAAGGTATTTTAGTCAACGGCCATGGCTGAAAGCAGTGATGTATTCCGTATGTTGGCTGTTGAGGATAAGTTGGATGGTACCAACTACCCATTATGGGCTTATATGATGCGACATGTACTGGTTGCAAAAGGACTGTGGAACATTGTGCAGGGTGTTGAAAGACGTCCTGTTACACCTGCGACTTCAGGTACTACAAATACAGGTGCTGGAGGTGCTGGAGCTGATGAAGATGGTGTCGAAGATGATATTCCACAGATTCCTGTTCGTGCTGCTGTTTCCGTTGCACCTACTGCAGAGCATATTCGTTGGGATGGCAGAGATGCCCAGGCACATGCATTGATAGCTTTGTCAGTCAAACGTGCCATTATTCCTCACATTCGCTCTTGCAGAACAACAAAGGATGCTTGGGATACACTTACCACTTTGTACCAGGCTAGGAATGAGGCTCGTGTTGCTTACCTCCGAAAACAGTTGGAGAGTGAGCACATGAATGAAGGTGATTCTATGGACAATTTTCTTACAAAGATCAAAGACCTAAAGGAACAATTGATTTCTGCTGATGAGGTTATACCAGATAGCTCACTTGTGCAGACCGTTCTGAATGGTCTTCCTGATTCATATCAGAGTTTTGCCTCTACTCTTCGGTTGATGATGAAAGGCAATCCGAATGGCTTGTCATTTGAGGAATTAGTCTCTGTTCTGTTGCAGGAAGATCAGTCCAGACAGAACAGGTCCATTATGCGTGTTGCAGATCAAGCTTTCCTGGCTAGTCAGAAGGGCAAAGGAAAATGGAGCTCTTCTACTAGTAAGCAGAAATCTGCAAATGCTGCACAATCGAAGAACCAGGATAAAGATGAGAAGAAATCAAAAAAGCAGAAATTGTTTTGCAAGTACTATAAAGGAAATGATCATATCATAAAGAACTGTCCAAAACTGGCTCCTAAAGATGCAAAGAAGAAAGAGGCTGGAATGGTTGTTGCAGAGGCCTCTATACCAAAAACAGAGTCTGCAAATCTTGTGCAGGAAGAAGAATGGGCGTTTACTATAGTCTGCAGTTTTGACCCATCTTCTCATGACGAGTGCATGTTTGCAGTAGACTCAGATGTTTGGTATTTTGACAGTGGGGCAACCAAACATATTACCTCGCAGCGCAGTTTCTTCTCTTCACTCGAGCCTGCCCCTACAAGGAATACTGTTACATGTGCCAACAACTCCTCTTATCCTGTTATGGGAGTTGGTAAGATCATTCTGACTACAGCTGATGGTAGTTCTTTCACTTTGTCAGATGCTTTATTTGTGCCAGGGATAAAAAAGAACCTGTTATCAGTTTCTGCATTAGCCAAGATTGGCTTGGTTGTGAAATTTGTTGATGACAGGTGTATAGTTCATGATCTCTCAAATGGCGATGTGATTATTGCTTCTGGCATTCTATGTCGTGGGCTGTATAAGCTCATAGACTATGAAAGATCTGTGAATGATTCGGCATGTGTAGTTCATGATTCTCAGGCTATGTCAGATGCAAAGCTTTGGCATGCACGCTTTGGTCATCTGAATTTTGCTAGCTTGCTATGCCTGTAGAAATCTGAAATGGTGTCCTCTTTGCCCAAACTTGAGGCACCTGGAAAACATGTTTGTGAAGGCTGTATTTTGGGCAAAATGCAGCGTTCCTCCTTTCCAAAAGATGGTTCAGTTCGGGCTACGCAGAAATTGCAGCTTGTACATAGTGATGTCTGTGGTCCTATGCAGACACCCTCTTTTGGAAATTACCTTTACTTCGTGACTTTTCATTTTTCCAGGCATGCATGGGTATATCCACTCAAAGTAAAGTCCGAAGTGTTCATGTGCTTCAAACAGTTTTTGGTTTTGGTTGAAAATCTATCAGCATGTAAAATGGGCACCCTCCGTTCTGATCGAGGGGGGGAATATATGTCTTCAGATTTTAATGCATTTCTGGCTGAACGTGGGATAAAATACCAGTGTACAGTGCCGTATACACCTCAACAGAATGGAGTTGCTGAACGAAAGAACAGGTCACTCATGGAGATGGCGAGGTGTATGGTCAAGAGTCAGGCTTTACCACATAGTTTCTGGCTTGAGGCTGTCATGTGTGCAGCATATGTATTGAACAGGTGTCCCACTAAAGCACTGCAATCTATCACTCCATATGAGGCTTGGCATGACCGCAAGCCATCTGTTGCTGATCTGCGTGTTTTTGGTTGTTTGGCATATGCATTAGTGCTTGAACAACATCGCAAAAAATTGGATGATAAGATAGTAAAATGTATTTTTGTTGGGTACCGTTCTGAAAGTAAAGGCTATCGTCTGTATCATCCACAGACTAAACGCATTCTGGTTAGCCGTGATGTTGTATTTGTGGAAGATGCTGTTCAGCCATTGCTTTCATGTACTAAGGAGACATCTGTTAGCTCCAAAGACATGTATGATACTTTGATGCCTCTTTTTACAGGTGGGCAGTCTAGTGCTGGTCCTGATGAGGCAACTTCTCAGCCTTTGCAGGTTTCATATGATGATACAGATCATTCCATTTCTGATGCAGATTTACATGATGCACTTGTTGATGAGAGAGCTGATATTGAGCAGGCAAAAACTATGCCAAAATGGCTGGTGCGAACTTTGCGTGACAGCAAATTAGATGCACCTTTGTCATGTCGTACTCGTTCAGGCTCTCATAGTGCCTCCTTTGCATCAGATTGCTATGCTATGGCTGCGTCTAGTCTCTGTGATGAGAATGAGCCTGCTTCTTTTGATGAAGCACAGAATTCAGAAAATTGGATGGTTGCTATGCAATCTGAATATGATGCTATAATGAAGAATGGTACATGGTCTTTATGTGACTTGCCTCCAGACAAGAAGGCCATTGGCACTAAGTGGGTATACAAGCTGAAGCGTAAACCTGATGGTACAGTTGATAGGTATAAGGCTAGGCTTGTTTCAAAGGGTTATGCACAGGAAAGAGGCATTGATTTTGATGAGACCTTTGCACCTACATGTCGTATGACTACTGTTCGGAGCATCTGTGCACTTGTAGCCCATCATGGTTGGAATGTACACCAGTTGGACATTAAAACTGCATTTCTGAATGGTGATTTGCATGAAGAAGTGTATGTTTTTCAGCCCCGTGGCTTTGTGCAGAAAGGGCATGAAAACCAGGTTTGCAGGTTAAAGAAGGCATTATATGGTTTAAAGCAAGCACCACGTGCTTGGTATGAGAAGATACATGCATATCTGGTTGCACATGGTTTTTAGAACAGTCCAACTGAAAGCACCTTATATGTTAAGCGTGCTAATGATGTGCTTCTGATCATTGTTGTCTATGTTGATGACATGCTGCTCACTGGTCCTATTGGGACACATATTGCTGATTTTAAGGCTGATTTGCATGCCTCATTTGAGATGTCTGATTTGGGGCATTTGCATCACTATTTGGGCATTCAATTTATGCAAGTTGATGGTGGAATGGCTTTGTGTCAAACGAAATATATTGACACATTATTGCAGCGTTTTGGCCTTGAAGATTGTAAGCCTATTGCCACTCCTATGGAGACAGGTTTACGATTGAGTCTTCATGATGCTGGAGATGCATTTGATGTTGTTCTCTATCAAGAGGTTGTTGGATGCTTGATTTACTTATGCATTACTCGGCCAGACATTCAGTTTGATGTCTCACTGATGAGCAGGTTTATGCATTGCCCAGGTGTCACACATTGGAAGGCGGTTAAGTGCATCACTACTTGAGTGGTACTCGGCTACTTGGGTTGTTTTATCCCAAGGGGGGATCACTACCGCCAGATTTGCATGCTTTTTCTGACTCAGATTGGGCTGGTTGCTATGACACTCGTGTGTCCACCAGTGGTTTTTGCTTCATGCTTGGTAGCTCATATATATCTTGGTTGAGCAAGAAGCAGCTTAATGTGGTCACTTCTAGTTGTGAGGCTGAGTATAGGGCAGCTTTCACAGCGACTGTTGAGTGTGTGTGGCTAAGACGCCTTATGGCTGATTTGGGTGTTGGCCAGTCTTCTGCCACCACCATCTTCACTGACAGTCAGAGCGCATTGGCAGTTGCGAGGAACCCTGTGTTCCATGCTCGCACTAAGCACATTGAGGTGCATTATCACTATGTCAGGGAGAGGTTCTCTGCTGGGGAGATCAGCTTGGCATATGTGCCCACGCAGGAGAACATTGCAGACCTTTTCACGAAGGCTCTACCTAGGGAGAAGTTTGAAGCTTTCCGCAAAGCTTTGGGCTTACTTCCTTTTGTGGAGTGATTTCCACATAGCTTGGCACTTCCTTATACATGAGTGCCAGCTCCTTGTTCACCGCATCACTCCCAGGGGGGATTTGTTGATATATTTAGGTAGTGATGTGTGTGAACACACTAGGACCGCCGGGGCACTTTTTTCCCTCTTTATGAGGTTTTTTTCCCCCGGCTTGTATATACGCCTATTGCCCTAATGGGCTACTTATCTTTGTACATTCTCTAGTAATACATTCAGTATTGTGTGTTGTGCTCCAAGCTTCTTCTTCTTCCTTGTGCTGTTCGCGTGCTTCCGCAGACGTCTATCTCCAACAATAACTACCATAGCATCCATGAGACTACCAACAGAAGATTAATTTTGGTAATGAATTCCTTTTCCTCATCTGATTGGGGCAATCATCCTTGCTCAATTTCACATATGTGGGTAGAGGTGTACTCAATGCCTTTCCACCCTACATATTGAACATGTGAAGTACTTTGGATATGTACTCACTTTGATACAAGTATATGCATCCTTTACTCCTATCACGAGTAATGCGCATGCCAAGAGTATGTTTAGGATCCCCCAAATCTTTCATATCAAATATTTAACTCAACTTCTTTTTGAGAATTGACAATTCATAAGAGGACTTCGACGCAGCAATCAACATATCATCGACATAAAGTATCAAACATATCAAGCTTCCATCTGTGCATCTCTTTGTGTAGAGACAATGATCCTCATTGCTTCGAGAATAGCCTTGAGACTTCATAAAAACATCAAACTTTTGGTACCATTGTTTGGGGGACTATTTAAGTCCATATAAGATCTTCTTGAGCTTATAGACTAGACTTTCTTCGCTAGGAACTACATAACCCTCTAGTTGTTTCATGTAGATCTCATCTAGAAGATCTCCATGCAAGAAAGCAGTTTTCACATCCATTTGGACTAGCTCTAAGTCCATTGCAACGAATCCAAGCAACATGCACAGGGTAGTCATCTTGACCACTAGAGAGAAGATTTCCATGAAATCAACACCATGTTGTTGCTTAAAACCCTTTGCAACAAGTCATGCTTTATACTAAGCACTATCTGATGTGAATTTTAGCTTATATAACCATTTACATGGTAAAGCTTTCTTGTCCTTTGGCAAAGGTACTAAATCCCAAGTACCATTCTTGTGAATAGAATCCAACCCACTCTTCATGGCACGCTCCCACTTGACATGATCCATTTTTTGCATAGCCTCTTTGTAGCAAGGAGGCTTGCCAGCATCTGTTAGCATAACAAAATCCAAACATGGAACATATCTATCAGGTGGATGTGAGACACATGTAGAGCATCTCAATGATTGCTGAAAAGAAACATTTGTAGATTGATCTGATCGGACATTCTCTTGAACATCCCTATGTGCAGCATTTTTATGCATGCTAAATGGGGGACTAGTATCCTCAAACACCACTCTTCTCACTTCAACCTCCTTAATGGGTTGTTTATGCATCTTAGACTCATTGAAAATGACATCACTACTTCTAATCACTGATCGTGTTTCAAGGTCCCATAAGCGATATCCAAATTGTCCTTCTCGACCATATCCAAGAAAAATGCATTTCTTTGACTTATAGTCCAACTTTTGTCTAAGATTCTTGGGTATATAAACATATGCTTCACACCCAAAAACTCAAAGATGATCATAATATGGTGGCTTCCCTGTCCATAACTCTTGTGCCACTTTCATACCGTTGGCAGTGCTAGGTGAAAGGTTAATCACATGAACTGCAGTCAATACTGCTTCTGCCCAAAAGCCTTATAAAAGGTTTGCATGATGCAAAATAGAAACTACTCTATCCTAAATAGTTATATTCATCCTTTGAAACACATCATTTTGTATTGGGGTATAAGGAGCTATAAAATCTCTACGAATTCCTCTAGACTGACAACAAAGTTTGAATTCATGTGAGGTATACTCACCCCCATTATTATTATCTAAACATAAAGCCTTAAGCTTAGTTCCTTTTTCAATATCAATTGAAGCAAACCATTTTTGGAAAGTAGGGAATACCTCATCTTTTGCTTTGATAGTATATACCTAGACTTTTCTATATGAATGAGATCTAAAGGCTGAATTGAAGAGTCAATGTGCATCTTGTGCACATTCCTAGTTTGCTTACCATATTGACAATGCTCATAAAATAAAAAATCAAAGAAAGAAAACACAGGTAAATAGCTAGAATGAGAAAGATTTTCCATTCCACTACGTGATATATGGCCCAAACTACGATGCAAAATACAAGCCATAGGTTGTTCAGTAACAGCTAACAAATGTTCTTTCTATGATGCACATAAAGGATAAAGTGAGCCAACTTTGCTTCTTTTTGCAATAATCATATTGCCCTTTGATATGCAAAGGACTGAGCATAGAAGACCACCTTGTAACCAAGGTCATCAAGTTGACCAAGTGACATCAAAGTGTGTGATAACTGAGGTACAAGGCATACATTATGCATAGTAAATCTTGAACCATCAATGAACTGCACAACCACATCTCCAATCCCCACAACGTCACACTGGTAAGAGTCACCAAGTCTCACAGTACCAAGAGACTTTGTTGCATAATTAGAGAACCATTCTCTGTGTGGTGTCACATGGACAGAAGCACCAGAATCTAGTAGCCATGTTGTCAAGAAGTTGGGAGCAGTCGATTGGTGGATCAATTCAACTACCTTGTTCAATGGGCATGCAGGGTGACTTTTTTAGCAACTTAGATGGCTAATAAAACTCGAAGAGATGATTAGTCATACAATTTCAAATTTTTAAGATCTTTATTGTAATATCATTCATCAATGATTCATAAAACATTCGTAAGGTATTGAAATTGTAAGGACACATTAATAATAACTTTGAAGCAATCTTCCAAATCAAAGAATTGATTTTCATTAGCAAAATATGCAAGTTATAGTTTTTTTTTCCAAGAATATCAACTTCTGTATTCAATGCTCCATGATACATAGTTTCAGCATCACATATCGTTTCAATTGGGTGATCTATTTACTTCTGAAAGCACCTTTATAGACAGTTCCAATGTAATCGTCTAACAACTCAGTAGTTTCAATTTGATCTTAACAAACAACAAAGGAATTACCACTTCAAGAACTCTATATGTACAATTTCTAATTGAGGAACTAACACTCAAAATCGTTGTTAAACTAGTGGGCATATGTATCTGGTTGTATTCATTCAAAATCAAACGGATTCTATTAACATATCTTTTTACGTATTCACATGAACCTGTATCTGCAACATACAGTATATGCAGAAACCATAAATCATAGATTCGTAGTAGTAGTCACATCAAGATATAGCGCAAAGCGTTAGATAAAAAATGATTGGAGTGTTAGAGAAGAAGAAAGTGAGAGCTCTATTAGAATTAAGCAGATCTTTTGATGACTAATTTCAGCGCAGAACAATAAACTTCCTCTACAGATCAAATAATCATTATTATTTTTACGAACGTAATGCTCATGTAGATTTTGCACAGCTCACGGTAGTTCCTGCATAATCGCGCAATCACGATGTACGTAATCTGATTACAGAACATCAGAGTGCCAAATATCAGAATTCTTCAATGAATCGTGATTGTTCACAGCTTTAATTCGGAAGGCCGTCATCTCCTCTGCAAGACTTAGCGCAATGGTACCATCAGCACAGAGCATCGGATTTGATTAGTCAAGGCATCGATGTTGCCATATGGGCGATTGTTAGAGATCATCAGATAGATGTATTAGCGTCAGATTACATGTAATCTGATTACCAAATATGCATGTAATCTGATTACCAAATGTACGTAATCTGATACAGAACATCACTTTGAAAGATGCATGTAAATGTAATAATATTACCCTGAATTCTTCAATGAATCGTGATTGTTCACAGCTTTAATTCGGAAGGCCATCATCTCCTTTGCAAGACACAGCGCCATGGTACACTACAACATATCGAGGGTATACCGAGTTTGCTATCGAGGAAAATGAACGGGCATAATTTTTCTGCGACGTCGGTGTCACGGTTGGTATGGGCATCGGAAACATAACACCGGTATGGGCATCGGTATGGGCGTCGGTATAATCGTCAGTAATACCGGCGCTCATACTGGCGCTCATACCGACGCTCATACCGATGACCCTACTGGGTGTACCGATGCCTATACCTGCGACTATACTGGGCATACCGATGCCCATACCGACGACCATATCTGCACAAATTTTTTTGGGCAGAGTGTGTTGTCTTTTGCTACAACATGATGTTGTTTAGCAAAAGACAATACACTCTGCCCAACTCTAAATCGAGTACATGTGTTATATACTCTAATGGCAACCAAAATCATGATTTTATATGAGCAAAAATGAACCATGAATCATGTACAAAAAGTTGTATATTCCATAAATGAAGGATGTACAAGAGTGTGACAAAGCACTTCCATATAGGAATCAATACAAAATTATGGTACATCATTGCCACATAGGAGTGTAATACAAAATTGTGGCAATGTGACAAAGCACTTCCATATAGGAATCGAATACAAAATTATAGTACATCATTGTCACATAGGAGTGTAATACAAAATTGTGGCAAAAGCATATACGTAAGGGGATCAAAACATTTACACCTGCAATCCTGCAACAAAGCATGTATAAAATGAGACAAATTGACATGGCATTTATAAACAACAACTAAAAATACAAAACCAAGCTATAAGTTTACCTAATCATAGAATATTGTCCCATGAAACGATTGCACCGCATCCCTCTAAGTCTTGCAACAGTGCAGCCAATCCATGACGATATCCGTAAGATTCTTCGGTTCACATCAGAGGACGACCCACTGCCAACTCCTATAATAAATATGCAAAATGTTAGATGAACATACATGATGTGCTGAACACAAACAAATTCAATAATTAACATGATACTTACAACTTGGTAGCGCATACTGTCGTATCCGCCGCTACCTAAATGCGATGTTCCAACCGTATCCAAACATGTGGCCACCGCATCTCTCTGTTGACGATATCGATCAAGAGTATGTTGTTGCTCATCCTGAATCGATTCCCACTCTTCAACATCTAATCACACAGGCTTCGGTAAGCCTGCTCTAAAAGCATCGCGAGCTTCCGACCGTCGATGAGACATCACCTCGCATGCCGTATGCTAAATCCAATCCGAACTCACAATAGCATTCCTAGGTGCTGGCCGATACTCTTCATATATCATTTGTGTGATATAGTTTTTGGAATCCTATCCTGTTCGCTCCATTTTAGCATTACAGAATGTCCAAAATCTATGGAGCAAAGTTGTCGAATGCACTGACGCATTGACTTCCCAGCTGTATACATGACTGAAGCTCCAGTACATATGTGATATATTTTGGAGTCGTAATGGTCATGCGCTCCCCAAGGTGTACGTGGAGATCCCATCTGATCCAATGTGAATGCATGTTTGTATGCATATGGATTGTGTATGCATATGCATGTGTATGCATATGCATGTGTATGCATATGCATGTGTGTATGCATATGCATATGCATGTGTATGCATATGCATATGCATGTGTATGTATATGCATGTATATGCATATGCATGTGTATGCATATGCATGTGTATGTGTGTATGCATATGCATGTTTGTGTGTATGCATATGCATGTTTGTGTGTATGTTTGTATGCATTGTGCATGTGTGCATGCATTTTGTATGTGTGTATGCATATGCATGTGTGTATGCATATTCATTGTGTGTATTCATATACATTGTGTATGTGTGTATGCATATGCATGTGTGTATGCATATGCATTGTGTGTATGCATATACATTGTGTATGTGTGTATGCATATGCATTGTGTGTATGTGTGTATGCATATGCATGTTTGTATGCATATGCATGTGTATGTGTGTATGCATATGCATTGTGTATGTGTGTATGCATTGTGAATGTGTATATGCATATGCATTGTGTATGTGTGTATGCATATGCATTATGTATGTGTGTATGCATTGTGCATGTGTGTATGCATGTGCATGTGTGTATGCATATGCATTGTCTATGTGTGTATGCATGGGCATGTGTGTATGCATATGCATGTATGTGTGTATGCATTGTGTATGTGTGTATGCATATGCATGTGTGTATGCATATGCATGTGTGTATGCATGTGCATGTGTGTATGCATATGCATGTGTGTATGCATATGCATGTGTGTATGCATATGCATTGTCTATGTGTGTATGCATATGCATGTGTGTATGCATGTGCATGTGTGTATGCATGTGCATGTGTGTATGCATATGCATGTGTGTATGCATATGCATGTGTGTATGCATATGCATATGTGTATGCATACGCATATGTGTATGCATATGCATGTATGCATATGTGTATGCATATGCATGTATGCATATGTGTATGCATATGCATGTATGTGTGTATGCATTGTCTATGTGTGTATGCATATGCATTGTCTATGTGTGTATGCATATGCATGTGTGTATGCATGTGCATGTGTGTATGCATGTGCATGTGTGTATGCATGTGCATGTGTGTATGCATATGCATGTATGTGTGTATACATTATCTATGTGTGTATGCATATGCATGTGTATGCATATGCATGTGTATGCATGTGCATGTGTGTATGCATGTGCATGTGTATATGCATGTGTGTATGCATGTGCATGTGCATGTGTATATGCATGTGTGTATGCATGTGTGTATGCATGTGTGTATGCATGTGTGTATGTATATGCATTGTCTATGTGTGTATGCATATGCATGTGTATGCATGTGCATGTGTGTATGCATGTGCATGTGTGTATGCATATGCATGTATGTGTTTATGCATATGCATGTATGTGTGTATGCATATGCATTTATGTGTATATGCATATGCATGTGTGTATGCATTGTGTATGTGTGTATGCATTGTGTATGTGTGTATGCATTGTCTATGTGTGTATGCATATGCATGTGTGTATGCATATGCATGTGTGTATGCATATGCATTGTCTATGTGTGTATGCATATGCATGTGTATGTGTATGCATGTGTGTATGCATGTGCATGTGTGTATGCATATGCATGTATGTGTGTATGCATTGTCTATATGTGTATGCATATGCATGTGTATGCATGTGCATGTGTGTATGCATTGTCTATGTGTGTATGCATGTGCATGTGTGTATGCATGTGCATGTGTGTATGCATATGCATTGTCTATGTGTGTATGCATGTGCATGTGTGTATGCATATGCATGTATGTGTGTATGCATTATCTATGTGTGTATGCATATGCATGTGTATGCATATGCATTGTCTATGTGTGTATGCATGTGCATGTGTGTATGCATATGCATTGTCTATGTGTGCATGCATATGCATGTGTGTATGCATGTGCATGTGTGTATGCATGTGCATGTGTATATGCATGTGCATGTGTGTATGCATATGCATGTATGTGTGTATGCATTGTCTATGTGTGTATGCATATGCATGTGTGTATGCATATGCATTGTCTATGTGTGTATGCATGTGCATGTGTGCATGCATATGCATGTGTGTATGCATATGCATTGTCTATGTGTGTATGCATGTGCATGTGTGTGTATGCATATGTATGTGTGTATGCATGTGCATGTGTGTATGCATATGCATGTATGTGTGTATGCATTGTGTATGTGTGTATGCATTGTGTATGTGTGTATGTATATGCATGTGTGTATGCATATGCATGTATGTGTGTATGCATATGCATGTATGTGTGTATGCATATGCATTGTGTGTATGCATATGCATGTGTGTATGCATATGCATGTGTGTATGTGTGTATGGATATGCATGTGTGTGTTTGTACATATGTGAGTCTGTATATATATGTATCTCTTTCTCTCTCTCTATGTGAATCGAAAACAAAACAATCACTTCGATGTAATTGTTTGAAACGTGGTTGTCAAAATCCACTTGAAGTTGTCGTTCGTCGAATTTCCAAAGACTTGATCCCAAAATCTCTTGCAAAATTAAAGAAAGAAGATATTAGAAAAGCAAAAACACAAAAAAAAAAGAGTGCTACAGTATGTGCGATATACTTACCAAAACTTCAAATCTAGAAAGATAGAGGTGTGCTTAGAGAGAGAGAGAGGGAAGGAGAGAGAGAGAGAGAAAGAGAGAGAGATAAAGAGAAAGAGAGAGAGAGAGAGAGAGAAAGAGAGAAAGAGTGACAAACAGAGATATGATGTTCGCGCGTGCAAAGTCGACAGTAGATAGATCTAAGTTGATAATGCCGACATGTCAAATGTTTGCTCTCGGGCCCCGTTAGAAACCGGGCGCGAATATGAGTGTTGGTAATTTACAGTGAGTTACCGACGCTCATACCGACGCTCATACTGATGCAATTGTTCCGAGGCTAAGTGGTTTTCCAAAATATTCCGAGGGTCATACGGACGCTGAGGCGGACCGTCGGTATGCCGACCGTCAGTATCCCCTTGGTATGTTATAGTGGTACCATCAGCATCGGATTTGATTAGTCAAGGCATCGATGTTGTCATATGAGCGATTGTTAGAGATAATCAGATAGATGTATTAGCGTAAGATGAACAGAGAATTGTCGATGTAGTGTTTCCTCTCGTTCAGCTTAGCTTCAATGATATCTTCGTCGGAATCGCTTTGTCGTTTCTGTCAATGATATCTTCGTTCTCCTGAAGCTTTCATCGTCTCCGATGGTTGTTGCGCGCCCGTGTCAGATGTCATAGACGTTGCTTTCCTTTTTTATAATATTAAACCTCCATATTTAGAGCTTGAGTCGTGAATGCCAAGACTTTGCTCTCCTTTTTTTCTTTGATGATGACAATATAAATAGATTATGCTCCAACTCCTTCGCTTCACCTAATTTTAACTCTTCCATTTCTTGCGTATGGTGCTCATGTTTTATGACATTACATGACATTGTATAGATAAGGAAGATAGATATTGTGCACCATAGGTCCCTCAATCATATCAACCCGAGTGGTTGATCACCACACTCTCCAAAATCAATTTAAGTTCAATCGTTTATCCAAAAAACATGGTCCAATTCTAAGACCATTCGTGAGAGACTTTCAGATGTTCAATCTTATTTATCATTGATTTGAAGCTCCATTATACATAGAATAGTCTTCAAGTGTAGTTTTTTTTACAAAAGGTTCTTTTCTTTCTATGTTTGAGGATGTCTCTGCCTCTCTTCATAAAATCCGATGACCTCGAAAGCAATGGAGATGGTCCTTCTTCTCTTCACTGATTGTATTTCCAAGTGGGCAGAGTAAATCCCTCCGACATCCACCCCGACCAAACTTGCACAACATCTTGATGGGTCAACCTAAAAATCCAAACATATAGCAATATCAAATTCTTATATAAATAAGTTTTTAAATTTATCAATTTTTCAAGCAAGATGCTCATGGAATTTACTTAATTTCAATTTGGTATTTAGGATATATCAAATCACAAAGTTTGAGCTATTAACAATTTTAGACCAAAAATCATCAATCTAAGTTCTAATTATTTATAAATTTTGCAAATATCATCACGAAACAAAATTCTTCTTCATCCATTCAAAATCGCATTTCCTTTTATATAAGTATTCACATATAAGCAATCAAACATGTCAAAGAAATCAATTAGATCTATTCATACAAACATCCGCCTTGTTTGCCTAATTTTTATTCACTAGATATGTTTGCCATAACTAGCTTTTCATATCCAATTAATAATCTTTGTCATTAGCTTCAGCTTCATACAAGTGTGATTCGTAATCGTCATGTAGGTGATATTCATAAATACCTTTTTTGGATGAAAGAAGGTATAAACACCCGTCTTCATATAGGTGAAATTCATAAATATATTTTTGAGGTGAAAGAAGGTATAAACTTTCGTCTTCATATAGGTGAACTTTGTAAATACTTTTTTGGGATGAAAGAAGGTATAAACTTCCATTCATTATATATGTATATATATTTTTATTTTTCTTTTTACATTCGTAACTTTTTTGTTTAGAAGGGGAAAGACTTAACCCCTTAATCCAAGTTAAGGATCTAGATGCATGTAGGAGAAAGACATAGGATCTCACAAACGAGTCATGCATCTATATGCTCATATGTATATAAAAAATACTTTCATCATTTGAAATGAATTACAAATACCTTTTGTTCACATCAAATCCCTACCCAATTCATAAACTAGAAACATAAATCAAGTTTTGAATTCCTAATTTGGCTAGATAGAATCACTTCATAATTTGGCAAACCAAATTCTAGATCATTTACCCATATTTGTTGTCATGAAATGCATATGATATGCATAAATAACAAGAATAAGAAATTAAAATCATAGCTTAACACCACGTGGGAATTAGGCTTCATCATCAATCTTCAATCTCCAAATTCTTCATAAATTTTTGTTGGTACAGGACAATCAACAATTGATGTTTTAATGAAGGTTTGGAAGTCAAGGACTGAAGAAAAGTTCAAGTTATGAAGCATGAAGGAAGTGCATATTCAGAAGATGAAGATGTGTACATATATGTACATTAATTTAGAGTTAGGTCACTTATACTTTTGATTAGTTATGAGCTTGTATATATTTGACTATATATACAAGGGAAAATGTTGGGGCAAATATGAGAGAATGTGTAAGAACAATATTTGAGGAGAATTAGATGTCATTAGACACTTTAGAAGTGAGTAGAATCTCTCTCATCATCCAGATGTAAATTTTTCAGAAATGGAAAAATGTTGCACCCGATCTTTCTGAGTATTCTCCTTCTGTGTTGAATCTTTTGTGAAATGCTTTTGTACAAGTCTAAGTCTATAGTTGATTGACCTCTGTACAAATTTTTAGCTTCTAATTGTGATCAAGCTGAGAGAATTGAGTGTAGGAACATTTACATGTGTAAATGGGAAGAAGAGAAGTTGCAGGAGGCACAAAATTCGATGCTAATGTTTTGGTCAGTTCTCCTTCCACAGTGTAAAGTTTTGAGCAAGCAAGCACTCATTCTTTAAGTTAGAAGGTAAGCTACCTATGGCTAAAAGCATTTGCATAAACGGGTTCTAGTTTAAGATAACCAAGTGTTAGAAGTTATAAGTGTCTGAATCGACTTCTCAAAAGAACAGTTTTAGACATAGGTGACTTGTTAAGATCATTTCTCAAGATCTACTGAGTCTTTTGAAATGATTTAACTTGGAGAAGGTGCACAAACTATAGCAACACCTTATGCAAAGTTTTATCAAAAAATTTACACATTTGATAAGTCAATGAGAGAGTTATGTGCAGCAGACTTTCTGTGTAGTCATCTTCTTCAGAGTTTGATCAAAATTTTGATAATTGATCATTGATCCTCTAAATTGGTGAAGGTTTTTGTTGATGTATGAAACACCACAAGAAATGAATTAAGGAGACACTAGAACACCTCTATGGTCACCGTTAACTCATTGCCACTCCAAACTTTGAGAAATGATAGCTTAAAGTGAGAACTTTGCTTCTACAGAAATTCCTAGTCATCGAAATGACATACCTTCAGTATTTTGCTAATTTCTCCTAGCTCAAGAATTATTTCTCCGTGAAACTTTATAGGCTAAAACTAGAAGAGTAGAGCTTTCCAACAAGCTATCATACACATCAAATGGATCTCTAGAACTCAAGTTATGGCCCTCACAAGATGACCCTGTATGACCTTCCAAAACTGGAAATTTTTGCCTGTTTTAGTATTCCTGGGTGTCTAAAAATAAAAATTCGATGCCTAGCATCGAATTTCAGTCAAGGTCGATGCCGGGCATCGACTTTGAGCTTTTTTAGGCTCTTTCTTTGCACCAGAAATACTATCTTTTACACACACATGAAGAACACCACTTGTATGCTAGAAGTCGATGCCGGGCATCAACTTTATGCTGAAACTCGATGCCAGGCATCGAGTTGCTCCACGAACTTCATGTTTTAGAAGATTCAACAAAACGGGTAACACACAGAGAATGAAAACAATGACTTATCAGCCAAGATTCGATGCCAGGCATCGAATTGCTCAGAAAACTTGAACTTTTGAATTCATCACACAGTAGGCAAGCACATGCAAGCATGGAGATGATGGAGAGAGACTCATACACAGAACTTTACTCAGTTCTTTCTCATAGCTATGGAAACTCAAAAGTTTTACAGATGCTTTCTCACTCAGAGAAGCCCGACCATACTCAGTCGTATAAAATGAACTCCTTCTTCTACTTCTTCTCTCTCTCTCTCACTCCGCGTCAGTTGATACAAACTAACTTATATAGATTTTCGTATTCTCGTGATTTTAAAAAACTTCTAGAACTAAAGTGAACTAACTTTACAAATATGATACACTTGTGAATTTGTCCCTTCACATAGGTATGGGGTTTTCTTCCTAAGATTTGACCTTCAAATATATGTCCAATTAGTGATTGTTTCTCCAACAGCTCCCCCTCAACCACTAATTGAAATTCTCTGTTTCTTCATATCTTCTTCTTTTCTTTTACTCCTGCCATGCTTTTGAATCTGCTGGTCTTCACACCATCCAAGCTCTTTGTCATTATGTCTGCTAACTGATCTTTAGTAGAAATCGACTCCACTTCAATCTCCTTCTCCATTACCTTTTCTCTGAGAAAATGATACTGTATCTCTATGTGCTTTGTCCTTGCATGAAATACTGGATTTGCTGCAAGATAAAGTGAACTCATATTATCTCCATGTATTGTAGGTGTACCTTGATCAATGCCTAAGCTCTTGAACAATGTCTGCATCCATATGACCTCCTTAGCTGCTTCCACAAGTCCTTTGTAGTCAGCTTCAGTTGATGATAATGCTACTGTATGTTGTTTCTTTGAACACCAACTTACAAGCTTATCACCAATGTATATCATGTAACCATGAGTTGATCTTCTGTCATCTTGGTTACCTGCTCAGTCTGAGTCACTGTAGGCTCTCAACTTCAAATCTGATGTAAAAGGATAATATAATCCTTCCTTTATAGTTCCTTTGATATATCTGAGAACTCTTTGACCTGCAATCCAATGTGGGTCCTTTGGACAATGCATGATTTGTGACAAAACTCCCACTGCATAACTAAGATCAAGTCTTGTTAGTGTAGCATAAATCAAACTACCCACAAGAGATTGATACTTCCTCGTATCTTTGTATTCTGCACCATCATATTTACTGAGCTTGTGATTAACTTCAAGTGGAGTTGAAGCTTTTCTGCAATTTTCCATATCAAACTTCTTCAACAAGTTCAGAAGATACCTTTCTTGTGACACATATATGCCATGATCTGTATAAGTAACTTCCATTCCAAGAAAGTATGATAACTTTCCTAGGTCACTGATCTTGAATTCTTTTTCAAGTAATCTCTTTACCTCCTTGATTCCTTCATCTGAAGTACCTGTGATTATAATGTCATCTACATAAATACAAATGTAGATTGTACCTTCCTCTGTTCTTTTGATAAGTAGACTTGAATCTGCTTTTGGACTTTGATATCCAAGATCATTGAGATACTTCAAAAGTCTATAGTTCCAAGCTCTTGGAGCTCGCTTCAATCCATACAATGCTCTTCTCAACCTGCAAACAAAATTTGGATACCTGGAATCTATAAACCCTTGAGGTTGTTCCATGTATACCTCATCTGATATGTATCCATTCAAGAATGCATTTTTTATATCCAATTGACTTAGGGTCCATCCTTTTGAAGCTTCAATAGCAATGATTGTTCTTATAGTTGACATCTTAGCTACAGGACTGAATGTCTCATCATAATCTATGCCATAGGTCTGGGCATAGCCTTTCACCACCAATCTAGCTTTGTATCTGGCTATACTTCCATTTGCAAGCTTCTTCACTTTATAAACCCTTTTATTTCCAATTACTTTCTTACCATTTGGTTTAGGAACAAGTTCCCATGTCTTGTTCTCCTCCAGTGCATTGAATTCTTCCTTCATTGCTTCTTACCTTTAGCTTCATCATAGTTCTGAGGTTCTTCATCATCTTTGACCATATATGCATAGTTCTTCTGAGTTATGTAAGAAGTATCATAAGAATACCTTTCTGGTTGTCTTCTAGTTTTGCTTGACCTTCTTGGTTCACATTCTTCATATGTGTCTGGATACAGCTCTTCATCAAATATAGGAGCTTCTTCATTTCTTCTTGTTAATCCACTTGTGGATGTACTTGCTTGCATATAGTCTTCATCTCTATTTACCTGCACAATTGATTTTCCTTTCTCACATCTTCTTACCTCTTCTTCAAATTCTTCAGCTGTATGACTTTGATCTGCATACCAACTTTTCTGTTCATCAAATGTAACATCTCTAGAAACAAGAAATTGTTTTGTTAGAGGATTCCACAACCTGTAACCCATCTGCTTTTCATCATAACCAATGAACACATATTTTTCTGCCTTTGGTTCAAGTTTATGCCTAAGCTGTGATGGCACATAAGCATATGCAATTGATCCAAACACTCTACAATGATCTAGTGTTGGTTTCTTACCCCACCAAGCTTCATATGGAGTCATTCCATTCAGAGCTGCACATGGTAATCTATTCACAAGATATGTGGCTGTATTTACAGCCTCAACCCAAAGATAATTTGGACAGTTCTTCTCCTTTAGCATAGCTCTAGCAAACTCAACCAAAGTCCTGTTCCTTCTTTCTGCTACACCATTTTGTTGTGGTGTATACCTGCAGGTTATTTCTCTCTTAATACCTGCATTCCAAAGATAATCATTGAACTCTTGGGAGAAGTATTCTCCCCCTCCATCAGACCTCAGTCTTTTAAGCTTTTGACCTGTTACTCTCTCTGCATATGCATGAAAATGCTTGAAGGCTCCAAACACTTCTGATCTTTCCTTCAAAACATATAATGTTATCCATCTTGTAGCATCATCAATGAAAAGAACATAATACCTTGAGCCACTGATAGATCCTTCTTTTGCTGGTCCCCATACATCTGTATGAATGAGCTCAAGTACTCCATCATGTTTGAATCCTTTCTTTTGAAATGGTAACTTGTGTGCTTTACCCATTTGACATGCTTCACATTTATAAACCATATGTTGACTTTGCACATTTGGTAATCCTAGTACAGACTGATTAGCAACCATAGCTTTAATTCCTCTTTCATTGAAATGACCTAATCTCTTATGCCAGAGATCAAGTTCTGTAATCACTCCTTCACCATGTGTAAGCAAAGCTTGACCAATGTTCCCTTGTACTCTTAAAGTAAAGAGTCTACCTTCTTTCTTACCAGAGACAATCTGATTATATCCATTCTCTGGATCTTCAACAAATACTCCTTCATTTGTAAACCTGACTTGAAAACCTTTTTCAACTATCTGTCCCACACTAATCAAGTTTTTAGGTATTGTAGGAACATACAAAACGTTGGTTAGCAAATCTGCTCCATTCTTGCATTTCACTTTTCCAATTGAATGTACACTATGTCTGGTATTATCAGCTGTTTGAACACTATGGCTAGAAATGCCTTTTTCCAATTCTGACATCAATTCTATGTTTCCTGACACATGATTAGAACATCCAGAGTCAATGTAAAATACCTTTAGATCTTCTTTATCTGATGTGTTGATTGAGTTCATCATCAATGATGCATGACTTTCATTCTGTGTGTCATTTGCATAGTTGTAGTAGGTGGTGTTGTAGGATTGATTCTGTCCCCAACTTCTTCCTCCACCTCTACCATAGCCTCCTCTTTGACTTTGTCTACCTCTTTGGAAATTACTTTGATATCTTCCACCTCGACCTCTGCTATTGTTGTTTTGATTCTGGTTTGATCCTTGTTGGTTGTGCCAACAGTCATGAGCCAAATGATTACTCAATCCACAGATCCAGCAAGCCTTCTTGTTGTTATTTTGATTACCTCTTCCTCTTCCAAAACCTCTTTGTCTTCCTCTGCTAGTGCCTTTACCTCTTGCATAATAAGCTTGAGAACTAGACTCCTTCATCCTTTGCTTTACCTTTATCTCCTTTCTTCTTGTTCTTCATGTACATTGCAGAACTTTGTCCTTTATCTCCATCTCCCTTCAAGTCTTGCTCATATGTGAGCATCAAACCAAGCAACTGGTTCAAATCTGGAACATAATGATTTAATGAAAGTTCTGTTGATAAGACAAAAGGTTTCCACCTTTCATCCCCTCTCAATCCTGCAAGTAGCTGAGCAATCAATCTGTGATCTTCAACATCTTCATCTATGGATCCGAGACTATCTGCTAGATCCTTCATCTTAGTGACATAATCACTAATACTTTGACTTGGCTTCTTCTTGAATGTTGTAAACTCTGACCATAGACTTGCTTTCCGTGCTTTAGTAGTACTTTGGAAATGATACTCCAATGCATTCCATATATCTTCAGATGATTCCAATCCTCTGATGTGTGGTAGCAAATGATCAGAGATTGTATTGTAGATGTATGCTTTTGCACTTGCATCCTTCTTCTGCCAATGCTTTAAAGCATCAAGTTCTTCTTTCTTTGGTCGGCTTTCATCTTCAAATACTGGCTTCTCTTCTTCACCTGTTACATATACCATGAGATCCTTACTCATAAGTAAGGCTTCCATTCTCATTACCCATGCAGGGTAATTATCTCTGTCCAGTTTGTCAATAGAGATATGATCTGCCATACTCCTTCCCTTCTGCTGCAACCTTTGAGCTTAAAGGATAAAGGATAATACCTTTTGGAGTTCTTTGTGTATGAGAATACTTTTGAAGTAACCTTTTGATGCCTTGTGTCTTCAAATGCTTCACCTTTGAAACTTTAATGGAAAACTTTCCAAAACTTCTCGTACCTTTGCCGCCTTCTGATCTTCAAGACCTTTCTGCTCTGATACCACTTGTTGATGTATGAAACACCACAAGAAATGAATTAAGGTGACACTAGAACACCTCTATGGTCACCATTAACTCATTGCCACTCCAAACTTTGAGAAATGATAGCTTAAAGTGAGAACTTTGCTTCTACAGAAATTCCTAGTCACCGAAATGACATACCTTTAGTATTTTGCTAATTTCTCCTAGCTCAATAATATTTCTCCATGAAACAATATAGGCTAAAACTAGAAGAGTAGAGCTTTCCAACAAGCTATCATATGCATCAAACGGATCTCTAGAACTCAAGTTATGGCCCTCACAAGATGACCCTGTATGACCTTCCAAAACTGGAAATTTTTGCCTGTTTTAGTATTCCTGTGTGTCTAAAAATAAAAATTCGATGCCTAGCATCAAATTTCAGTCAAGGTCGATGCCGAGCATCGACTTTGAGCTTTTTTAGGCTCTTTTTTTGCACCAGAAATACTATCTTTTACACACACATGAAGAACACCACTTGTATGCTAGAAGTCGATGCTAGGCATCGAGTTGCTCCACGAACTTCATGTTTTAGAAGATTCAACAACAGGTAACACACAGAGAATGAAAACAATGACTTATCAGCCAAGATTCGATGCCAGGCATCAAATTGCTCAGAAAACTTGAACTTTTGAATTCATCACACAGTAGGCAAGCATGGAGATGATGGAGAGAGACTCATACACAGAACTTTACTCAGTTCTTTCTCATAGCTATGGAAACTCAGAAGTTTTACAGATGCTTTCTCACTCAGAGAAGCCCGACCATACTCAGTCGTATAAAATGAACTCCTTCTTCTACTTCTTCTCTCTCTCTCTCTCACTCTGCGTCAGTTGATACAAACTAACTTATATAGATTTTCGTATTCTCGTGATTTTAAAAAACTTCTAGAACTAAAGTGAACTAACTTTACAAATATGATACACTTGTGAATTTGTCCCTTCACATAGGTATGGGGTTTTCTTCCTAAGATTTGACCTTCAAATATATGTCCAATTAGTGATTGTTTCTCCAACAGTTTTGAGTTAATTTTGATATAGAGGTGCTCTAACTTCAAGAGTAGCTTGTTCTTTTGGAGATTAACACTCTCCATCAATGATATCAGAGCAGGAAGCATCAAAATTGAAGAAAGGAGGACCCCGACTGCTGCAGCTGTAAAGAATTCAACACTTGAAGGTTCAAATGGTGAATGCTTGAAAGCAAAGCTTGAGAACAAGACCAGAATTTATCAAGAAGATCAAAAGGAACTTCATTCGAAGTAAAGGTACATCTATTACTCATAAAGTTTGAAGAATTCAATACATAGGTGAAGAAAGGATGGGAGATTCTCTTCAAATAGAGAAGTTGGATAGAGAGAACTATGCAGCATGGTCGATGAGGATGGAAGCTCATCTTATGAGCAAAGACTTGATAGGTTATATTACAGGTGAAGAAGAAAAGCCTCAGTTCAGAGATCCTAGTATTCCAACTAGGGAAGAATTGTTAGATTTGAAGATTTGGATGAAGAGAGATGCTCAAGCTAGGATCATTATCTATATGGCAGTTAATGACTACTTGCTACCTCACATTAGAGGTCTTGAAAGTGCAAGTGATATATGGAATGCTTTGGAGGAGCATTTCCAAAATACCACAAAGTCAAGGAAGGCATCCTTGTGGGCAAAATTTACCACATTCAAGAAGAAGGCTTCTCAATCCATCTCAGATTATGTAACAAGGAAGAAGGACATTGCAGATGCATTAGGAGCAGTTGATGAAGATATTGAAGAGGATAAATTGGTAAGGCAAATCCTTACAGGTTTGAGAGGTAATGATAAATGGAAGCAATTCATTTTTTCTATTGAATTATCACTAGATCATTTTACTCCTGACCTAAATCAGTTGTTAGGACACATGCTAACCTTTGAGCAGGATGTCAAAGGTCAAAGTGATAAAAGTACAGGTCATGCAATGTATTCAAAGGATAAGAAGAAGAATATCAAAGGGAAGCAACAAACAAATGAAGATGAAGGTACAACTAGCCAAGCTAACTTCCTAAGAGGAAGAGGAGGTGGCAAAGGTAGAGGAAGAGGCAGGAGTAATAAAGATGGAGTCAAATCTTGCTGGATTTGTGGTAAGACAAATCATTTAGCTAATGATTGTTGGCATAATACTCAGAATAATGGTGTATATAATCAGAACTTTAATTCAAGAGGAAGAGGTGGCAGAAATTAAAGAGGTAATTTTAGAGGTAGAGGTAGTAGAGGTTACTTTGGAAGAAATGCAGGTAGAGGATTCCAAAGTCAACAATACAACAATACCTACTACAACTATGCTTCAGATCAGAAGGAGGATTCAACATTGATAATGAATGCAACTTGTGAAAGGCAAAGTGAAGATCAAAGAGTCTTCTACATTGACTCAGGGTGTAGCAATCACCTGAGTAGCAACATAGCTTTGATGACTGATTTGGAGAATAAGGTAACTAATCATGTAGTTCAAACAGGTGACAATACAAAGCACAATGTGAAGTCAATTGGATCAGTGAAGGCCAAAGATGGTAGTATTCTCTTGAGTAAGGTTTTGTATGTTCCTAAAATTCCTAAGAATCTGATAAGTGTAGGACAAATTGTTGAAAAAGGTTATGAAGTTAGGTTCACTAATGAAGGAGTGTTTGTGGAAGACCCAAGCAATGGATATAAACAAGTTGTTTCAAGGAAGAAAGAAGGAAGACTCTTCACATTGAAGATTCAAGGTAATGTTGGTCATGCCTTGGAGGACATAAGATCTCTGAGTTAGATCTTTGGCACAAAAGGCTTGGACATTTCAATGAAAGAGGTATCAAAGATATGATTAACAATGGTTCAGTGCTTGGATTGCCTAATGTTGCAGGTCAACATATGGCATACAGATGTGAAGCATGTCAATTAGGTAAGGCTCATAAGCAATCTTATTCCAAGCATGGTTTTATGTATTCAGAGAAGCTTGAATTGGTACACACATATGTGTGGGAACCATCAAAGGATTTCAGTACTAATGGTTCAAGGTATTATGCGATTTATGTTGATGATGCTACCAGGTGGATCACTATTTATGTGATCAAAGATAAGTCAGAGGTGTTCAATACATTCAAACATTATCATGTGTATGCAGAGAGAATACAGGTCATAAGTGGAAGAGACTAAGGTCAGATGGAGGGGGAGAGTATTTCTCTAATGAGTTCAATGATTACTTGTGGAATGTAGGTATAAAAAGGGAAATTACTTGCAGGTACTCTCCTCAACAAAATGGTGTAGCAGAAAGGAAGAATAGAACTCTTGTTGAGTTTGCAAGATTGAGAAAAATTGCCCAAATTACTTGTGGGTTGAGGCTGTAAATACAACTACTTATTTGGTCAATAGATTACCATGTAAATCTTTGCAGGGTATGACACCATATGAGGCATGGTGGGGTAAGAGACCTACTCTAGATCATCGCAAAGTATTTGGATGTTTGGCATATGCATATGTGCCATCTCAATTGAGGCATAAATTGGAACCTAAAGCTGAAAAATATGTGTTCATTGGATATGATGATAAGCAGATGGGATATAGGTTGTGGAGTCCATCCACAAAACAATTCCTAGTGTCAAAAGATGTTACATTTGATGAGCAAGGTACTTGGTATGCAGGTACAATCAATATTTATGCAGGTGATGAAGAAGTTGTGAATGAAAAGAAAGGTAAATCAAAGGTTCAGATATTTGATGAAGAGGAGAACAAAGTACAGGTTGAAGTTGAAGTTGAAGAAGTGCCAAGGTTTGATCCAGAATGTGATGAACCAGAAACTTCAAGAAGTGGAGAACTCAGAAGGTCATCAAGACACAAATGGCAACCTACAAGGTATAGGTATGACACTTCTTTTTTGGCCACCAAAGATTATGCTTATATGATAAAGGTAGATGAAGACCCTTCTACATATGAAGAGGCAAAAGGTAAGGAAAATTGGGAGAAAGCTATGCAGGAAGAGTATGATGCATTGATGGAGAATCAGACATGGGATTTGGTTCCTAAACCAAATAGTCAGAAGATCATTGGATGCAAATGGGTCTACAAGACAAAGAGGTATGCAGATGGAAGTGTGTCTAGGTATAAAGCTAGAATTGTTGTGAAAGGTTTTGCTCAGACATATGGTATAGATTATGATGAAACCTATAGTCATGTGGCAAAGATGACAACCATCAGGATACTCATAGCCATTGCTGCATGTAAAGATTGGAAATTATGTCAATTAGATGTGAAGAATGCTTTTTTGAATGGTTACATTTCAGATGATGTTTTCATGGAGCAACCACAAGGATTTAGAGATGAAAGGTATCATGTATGTAAGCTCAAGAGAGCTTTGTATGGTTTGAAGCACGCCCCAAGGGCATGGAATTATAGACTTGTGAAGTTCTTGAAAGAACTTGGTTTCCAAGTATCTAAAGCAGATAGTAGCTTGCTTGTTAAAGCAAGTGATGATGGGTTCATTTACATGTGCATATATGTTGATGATATAATTCTTATAGGTACAGATGAAAAAGGCATTCAAAGCTTAAAGAAGCAAATGGAGAAAGAGTTCAAGATTAGTGACTTGGGAGACTTGTCATATTTCTTGGGCATGGAGATCTCATACACTCAACATGGAGTGTATGTAACTCGAGAAAGGTATTTGAGAAACTTGTTGATCAAGTTTAAGATGAATGATTGCAGGGTAGCAACCTACTCCAATGGAGGTGAATCACAAATTGAGCAAATATGGAGGAGAAGAGTTCAAGGACATGAAGCTATATCAAAGTTTGGTTGGTAGTCTGATTTATGCTACATTAACTAGGCCTGATTTGTCATATGCAATTGGAATATTGTCTCAATTCATGCATTGTCCTAGGAAAGAACATTGGGTTGCAGGACAAAGAGTGTTGAGGTACATTAAGGGTACACTCAAAGAAGGTTTGTATTATGGTTTTACATCAGATACAAACATTAAGATATATAGTGATACAGATTGGGCAGGTAATCCTGATGATAGGAGATCAACATATGGATACTTGTGTTATGTGGGAGATAAGTTAATTTCTTAGTGTTCAAAGAAGCAACACACAGTTGCTTTGTCATCTACAGAAGCAGAGTACAAAGGTATGGTGGAAGCTGAAAAGGAAGTGATATGGCTTAAGACTCTTATGAAGAGTTTTGACATCATTCAGAGTACACCCACTATTCATGGAGAAAACATGAGTTCATTGTATTTAGTTGCTAACCCTGTTTTTCATGCCAGGACTAAACATATTTAGATTCAGTATCATTTCCTAAGAGAGAAGGTAATGAATAAAGAGATTGAAGTCATACATACTTCAACAAAAGATCAGATAGCTGATATGCTAACCAAAAGCTTGGATGGACCAAAGCTACAGAGATTCAAAGACATGGCAGGTATAAAGAAGATAGAGAAAACCTCAATTGATGATTGAGGGGGAGCTGTTGGTGCAGGACAATCAACAATTGAAGTTTTAATGAAGGTTTGAAAGTCAAGGACTGAAGAAAAGTTCAAGTTATGAAGCATGAAGGAAGTGCATATTCAGAAGATGAAGATGTGTACACATATGTACATTAATTTAGAGTTAGGTTACTTATACTTTTGATTAGTTATGAGCTTGTAAATATTGGACTATATATACAAGGGAAAATGTTGGGGCAAATATGAGAGAATGTGTAAGAACAAGATTTGAGGAGAATTAGATGTCATTAGACACTTTAGAAGTGAGTAGAATCTCTCTCATCATCCAGATGTAAATTTTTTAGAAATGGAAAAATGTTGCACCCGATCTTTCTTAGTATTCTCCTTCTGTGTTGAATCTTCTGTGAAATTCTTTTGTACAAGTCTAAGTGTATAGTTGATTGACCTCTGTACAAATTTTCAGCTTCTAATTGTGATCAGGCTGAGAGAATTGAGTGTAGGAACATTTACATGTGTAAATGGGAAGAAGAGAAGTTGCAGGAGGTGCAAAATTCAATGCTAATGTTTTGGTCAGTTCTCCTTCGACAGTGTAAAGTTTTGAGCAAGCAAGCACTCATTCTTTAAGTTAGAAGGCAAGCTACCTATGGCTAAAAGTATTTTCATAAATAGGTTCTAGTTTGAAAGAACCAAGTGTTAGAAGTTACAGGTGTCGGAATCGACTTCTCAGAAGAACAATTTTAGACATAGGTGACTTGTTAAGATCATTTTGTTGATATATTTAGGTAGTGATGTGTGTGAACACTCTAGGACCACCGGGGTACTTTTTTCCCTCTTTAGGAGGTTTTTTTCCCCCGGCTTGTATATACGCCTATTGCCCTAATGGGCTACTTATCTTTGTACATTCTCTAGTAATACATTCAATCTTGTGTGTTGTGCTCCAAGCTTCTTCTTCTTCCTTGTGCTGTTCGCGTGCTTCTGCAGATGTCTAACTCCAACAATTGGTATCAGAGCAGGTTGTCTCTTCTTCTAGGGTGCCGTCGACACTCCTCTGTTTGCAGTCTCAGATTCGCATGAAATTTGGTGAGCATACTCAGGTCTTTCCGAGATCAAAACTACTTCGTTTGGTGGTGCCGAAATCGCGATCTGAGCTCGTTTCGGCCTCCAAACGCACTATCGCAGTGCTTGTGCAGGCTATTTCGTCCTTTTGTGCCAAAGGTATATACCTGTTTCTGTTCACCAGTTTAAGCGTCTCGAAGTCTGCTATAGGTCTAGCAGAACTCGTCTGGGCAGTTCCGTTCAACTTTTTGAGATACAGTCAATTTTCTGCATCAAGGTATTTTAGTCACCGGCCATGGCTGAAAGCAGTGATGTATTCCGTATGTTGGCTGTTGAGGATAAGTTGGATGGTACCAACTACCCATTATGGGCTTATATGATGCGACATGTATTGGTTGCAAAAGGACTGTGGAACATTGTGCAGGGTGTTGAAAGACATCCTGTTACACCTGCGACTACAGGTACTACAAATATAGGTGTTGGAGGTGCTGGAGCTGATGAAGATGGTGTCGAAGATGATATTGTGCAGATTCATGTTCGTGCTGCTGTTTCCGTTGCACCTACTGCAGAGCAGATTCGTTGGGATGGCAGAGATGCCCAAGCACATGCATTGATAGCTTTGTCTATCAAACATGCCATTATTCCTCACATACGCTCTTGCAGAACAGCTAGGGATGCTTGGGATACACTTACCACATTGTACTAAGCTAGGAATGAGGCTCGTGTTGCTTATCTCCGAAAACAGTTGGAGAGTGAGCACATGAATGAAGGTGATTCTATGGACAGTTTCCTAACGAAGATCAAAGATTTGAAGGAACAGTTGATTTCTGTTGATGAGGTTATATCAGATAGCTCACTTGTGCAGACCGTTTTGAATGGTCTTCCTGACTCATATCAGAGTTTTGCTTCTACTCTTCGGTTGATGATGAAAGGCAATCCGAATGCCTTATCATTTGAGGAGTTAGTCTCTGTTCTGTTGCAAGAAGATCAGTCAAGGCAGAACAGGTTCATTATGCGAATTGCAGATCAAGCTTTCCTAGCTAGTCTGAAGGGCAAAGGAAAATGGAGCTCTTCTACTAGTAAGCAGAAATCTGCAAATGCTGCACATTCAAAGAACCAAGACAAAGATGAGAAAAAATCAGAAAAGCAGAAATTGTTTTGTAAGTACTGTAAAGGCAATGATCATATCATAAAGAACTATCCAAAACTGGCTGCTAAAGAGGCAAAGAAGAAAGAGGCTGGAATGGTTGTTGCAGAGGCCTCTACACCAAAAACAGAGTCTGCAAATCTTGTGCAGGAAGAAGAATGGGCGTTTACTACTGTCTGCAGTTTTGACCCATCTTCTCATGATCAGTGCATGTCTCCAGTAGACTTAGATGTTTGGTACTTTGACAGTGGGGCGACCAAACATATTACCTCGCAGTGCAGATTCTTCTCTTCACTCGAGCCTACCCCTACAGGGAATACGGTCACATGCGCCAATAACTCCTCTTACCCTGTTATGGGAGTTGGTAAGATCATTCTGACTACTGCTGATGGTAGTTCTTTCACTTTGTCAGATGCGTTATTTGTGCCAGGGATCAAAAAGAATATGTTATCAGTTTCTGCATTAGCCAAGATTGGCTTGGTTGTGAAATTCGTTGATGACAGGTGTACAGTCCATGATCTCTCAAATGGCGATGTGATTATTACTTCTGGCATTTTATGTCGTGGGTTGTATAAGCTCATAGACTATGAAAGATCTGTGAATGATTCGGCATGTGCAGTTCATGATTCTCAGGCTATGCCAGATGCAAAGCTTTGGCATGCACGCTTTGGTCATCTAAATTTTGCTAGTTTGTTACGCCTGTAGAAATCTGAAATGGTGTCCTCTTTGCCCAAACTTAAGGCACCTGGAAAACATGTTTGTGAAGGCTGTATTTTGGGCAAAATGCAACGTTCTTCCTTTCCAAAAGATGGTTTAGTTTGGGCTACACAGAAATTGTAGCTTGTACATAGTGATGTTTGTGGTCCTATGCAGACACCCTCTTTTGGAAATTACGTTTACTTCGTGACTTTCATTGATGACTTTTCCAGGCATGCATGGGTATATCCACCCAAAGCAAAGTCCGAAGTGTTCATGTGCTTCAAACAGTTTTTGGTTTTGGCTGAAAATCTGTCAGCATGTAAAATGGGCACCCTCCGTTCTGATCGAGGGGGGGAATATATGTCTTCATATTTTAATGCATTTCTGGTTGAACGTGGGATAAAACACCAGTGTACAGTGCCGTATACACCTCAACAGAATGGAGTTGCTGAACGGAAGAACAGGTCTCTCATGGAGATTGCGAGGTGTATGGTCAAGAATCAGGCTTTACCTCATAGTTTCTGGCTTGAGGTTGTCATGTGTGCAGCATATGTACTGAACAGGTGTCCCACTAAAGCGTTGCAGTCTATCACTCCATATGAGGCTTGGCATGACCGCAAGCCATCTATTGCTCATCTGCGTGTTTTCGGTTGTTTGGCATATGCATTAGTGCCTGAACAACATCGCAAAAAACTGGATGATAAGGCAGTAAAATGTATTTTTGTTGGATACAGTTCTGAAAGTAAAGGCTATCGTCTGTATCATCCACAGACTAAACATATTCTGGTTAGCCGTGATCTTGTCTTTGTGGAAGATGCTATTCAGCCATTGCTTTCATGTACTAAGGAGACATCTGTTAGCTCCAAAGACATGTATGATACTCTGATGCCTCTTTTTACAGGTGGACAGTCTAGTGCTGGTCGTAATGAGGCAACTTCTCAGCCTTTGCAGGTTTCATATGATGATGCAGATCATTCCATTTCTGATGCAGATTTACATGATGCACTTGCTGATGAGAGAGCTGAGATTGAGCAGGCAAAAACTATGCAAAAATGGCTGGTGCAGACTTTGCGTGACAGCAAATTAGATGCACCTTTGTCATATCGTACTCGTTCAGGCTCTCATAGTGCCTCCTTTGCATCAGATTGCTATGCTATGGCTGCATCTAGTCTCTGTGATGAGAATGAGCCTGTTTCTTTTGATGAAGCACAGAATTCAGAAAATTGGATGGCTGTTATGCAATCTGAATATGATGCTATAATGAAGAATGGTACATGGTCTTTATGTGACTTGCCTCATGGCAAGAAGGCCATTGGCACTAAGTGGGTATACAAGCTGAAGCGTAAACCTGATGGTACAGTTGACAGGTATAAGGCTAGGCTTGTTGCAAAGGGTTATGCGCAGGAAAGAGGCATTGATTTTGATGAGACCTTTGCACCTACATGCCGTATGACTACTGTTTGGAGCATTTGTGCACTTGCAGCCCATCATGGTTGGAATGTACATCAGTTGGACATTAAAACTGCATTTATGAATGGTGACTTGCATGAAGAAGTGTATGTTTTTCAGCCCCGTGGCTTTGTGCAGAAAGGGCATGAAAACCAGGTGTGCAGGTTAAAGAAGGCGTTATATGGTTTAAAGCAAGCACCACGTGCTTGGTATGAGAAGATACATGCCTATCTGATTGCACATGGTTTTGAGAACACTCCAACTGAAAGCACCTTATATGTTAAGCGTGCTAATGATGTGCTTCTGATCATTGTTGTCTATGTAGACAACATGCTGCTCACTGGTCCTATTGAGAAGCATATTGCTAATTTCAAGGCTGATTTGCATGCCTCATTTGAGATGTCTAATTTGGGGCATTTGCATCACTATTTGGGCATTCAGTTTATGCAAGTTGATGGTGGAATCGCTTTGTGTCAAACGAAATATATTGACACATTATTGTAGTGTTTTGGCCTTGAAGACTGTAAGCCTATTGCCACTCCTATGGAGACAGGTTTACAATTGAGTCTTCATGACGCTGGAGATGCATTTGATGTTGTTCTCTATCAACAGGCTGTTGGATGCTTGATTTACTTATGCATTACTCGGCCAGATATTCAGTTTGCTGTCTCACAGATGAGCAGGTTTATGCATTGCCCAGGAGTCACCCATTGGAAGGCGATTAAGCGCATCTTTCGCTACTTGAGTGGTATTCGGCTACTTGGGTTGTTTTATCCCAAGGGGGCATCACTACCGCCAGATTTGCATGCTTTTTCTGACTCAGATTGGGCTGGTTGCTATGACACTCGTGTGTCCACTAGTGGCTTTTGCTTCATGCTTGGTAGCTCATGTATATCTTGGTTGAGCAAGAAGCAGCCTACTGTGGCCACTTCCAGTTGTGAGGCTGAGTATAGGGCAGCTTTCACAGCTACTGTTGAGTGTGTGTGGCTAAGACGCCTTATGGCTGATTTGGGTGTTGGCCAGTCTTCTGCCACCACCATCTTCACTGACAGTCAGAGCGCATTGGCAGTTGCGAGGAACCCTGTGTTCCATGCTTGCATGAAGCACATTGAGGTGCATTATCACTATGTCAGGGAGAGGTTCTCTGCTGGGGAGATCAGCTTGGCATATGTGCCCACGCAGGAGAACATTGCAGACCTTTTCACGAAGGCTCTGCCTAGGGAGAAGTTTGAAGCTTTCTGCAAAGCTTTGGGCTTACTTCCTTTTGTGGAGTGATTTCCACATAGCTTGGCACTTCCTTATACATGAGTGCCAGCTCCTTGTTCACCGCATCACTCCCAGGGGGGATTTGTTGATATATTTAGGTAGTGATGTGTGTGAACACTCTAGGACCGTCGGGGCACTTTTTTCCCTCTTTAGGAGGTTTTTTTCCCTCGGCTTGTATATACGCCTATTGCCCTAATGGGCTACTTATCTTTGTACATTCTCTAGTAATACATTCAGTCTTGTGTGTTGTGCTCCAAGCTTCTTCTTCTTCCTTGTGTTGTTCGCGTGCTTCCGAAGACGTCTAACTCCAACACATTTCTCAAGATCCACTGAGTCTTTTGAAATGATTTAACTTGGAGAAGGTGCGCAAACTATAGGCGACACCTTGTGCAAAGTTTTATAAAAAACTTTACACATTTGGTAAGTCAATGAGAGAGTTATGTGCAACAAACTTTCTGTGTAGTCATCTTCTTCAGAGTTTGATCAAAATTTTGATAATTGATCATTGATCCTTTAAATTGGTGAAGGTTTTGAGTTACTCTTGATATAGAGGTGCTCTAACTTCAAGAGTAGCTTGTTCTTTTGGAGATTAACACTCTCCATCAATTTTTCATAAAAAATCTTCAATTTGTTTGCTCAAATCATCACCAAATCCTGTTGGTAATCATAAAACGAGAAACCATAAGATAATTGATTTTCATCATTAATCATATTTCATCATAAATTACATGGTATCATAATCATCATATTTTTCATGATATTTTTCATATTTTCCATATTTTCATCATATTTTCTCAAAATAAAAAACATATTTATCATCATAGTTTGTCATAATTCTCTCACAAGAAAATCATCTTTTTCATCATAATTTCGAAAAAAGAAAATCATATTATTCATCATATTCATCATTATAATTTTGCAAATATAGATTTAATATTTTTTTTTACTTAGTTTTATCAATAGAAAATCATATTATTCATGCTTTTCAACATATTTTCAAACAATATTATTCATATAAAACATAGTTTTGTTAAAGCAAATCATATCATAGTTTTATCATATTCTTTTTCATATTTGTTGTTTTTAAAAGCAAATCATATTTTCATCATATTTGTGGTAAAAGAAAAAATAATATTTATCATATTCTTCATCATTTGTTTTTGGGGAAAGAAAAATTATATTTTATATAAAAAGTTTATCATAAAAAGATCATATTTTTTTACCAAAGAAAAATCCTAAAAAATTCTTCAAATAATTTCATAGAAAATAATCTTTTGAAAGCAAAGCTTTGTCATAAACTTTTAATAAATTTATCAAACATGGAAAATATTTACAAGGAATTCTCATAAATAATCATCAACCATCTAAATAAAAAATATGTATAAATTCATCAAATTTAGAAAAAAATTAATGAGGAAATTCCATATAAAAATCTTCAAGCATAAAAACAAATATATGTATAACGTCATCAAAATTTGGAAAATATTAATGATTAAATTACATCAATAAATAATTCATCTAATTTGAACATAGTTATGAATTTAAAAAATCATAAGAAAATCACCCTTTCAATTTCTTTTCCATCTTTTTCATAGGCTTAGAAGGGTTTTTATTATTTTGCTCAATTTTTTGTATAGATCCTTGTACCCATTTCCTTTCTTTATTCATCAAATCTTGATCATTAGATAAACTCATATTTTTCCTAATTTATTTGACATCATCAAATTTATTGTGATTATTTTTGTTATCATATTGTTGAACTTTTAATTTGTCAATTTATCTTTATCAAAAACTTTCTCATTCTCTAAGAATTTAGGTTCACAATTCACATAATATGTATTTTGATTTTTCTCAAAGTTTATTGATTTTTCAATTTCATTTTCATCATCCTTTACCCTTGCATAACTAATTTATCAATCTTTTGCTTGTCCAATGTAATTTAATCATATCTTTGCATATCAATAGATTTGGTTTGATTGTCACTTTTACTCATAAATTTAGGTTTAGGAAGATTTTTCTCATTGTCAAAGAATTTACTTTGAGTCTCAAATTTGGTCGTAGATTTTAATTCACAAAAATTATTTTCATCATATCTCTTAAGTTTAGAATTTCTTTTCTCATCATAGTTGTTAAGTCTCCAGTATTTTCTAAATTTTGTACATGTTTTTAATTTAAATTTGATTTGATCAAAGTATTCCCTCATCCCTCCTCTACCTTCAAATGTAAAGGTAGATGGGCTTGAAAATCACAAATCTTATGGTCAATTGTAGTGACTAAGTGCAATTTACATGCATCATCATATGCATCATCATGTTTACATTTGCATATGGATAATTTATTTACATGCTTGGTCACTTCATCAATATTGTTCTTCAAATTTGTAACTTCATTGATAATAAATTCCTTTAAAGTACCACACATTACATGAATTAAATTGGAAAAATCACGAAGCCTATCAATTAATAAAAACACTTATTCAATTTTGGCTTGATTTGATAATTTTAACTTTTCTCTATGGTCTTTGAATTGAGTTTCCAAGTCCAAAATCTTATCCTTAATTAATTCTTCCATATTTAATTGTTTATCATGTGTGATTACTTGAACTTCCTTCTTCTTGCTCATTGAAATTTATCAAAAAGTAAGTATCATGAGATAGATCAAATACTTGGAATATGGCTCGAAGAAGAGGCTCAAAGTGAATGTGTGTATAAATTTATACAATTTGTTTTGATCAAATTCTAATACATCAAATATCTAATGAATGAATATGTGCAAACATCTCCGCTTCAGATGTCAATGAGAGGGGTGGTGAGAAGAGGATAACCACTTGCCAATTTTTGTGGAGGCACTCAGACCAAATAACATCAACCCTCAACACCTAGGAAAGTGCAAGGTTTAGGAATCAAGTTGCCACTCACAATGAAGAAGAAGCCCACAACTATTTGCTAACGTTGTTAATGCATATGCAAGTAAAATAGAAATCATATATACCTGAGTTGTAGAGCCCTTTGTTCATGTCGGATTCAAGTGTCTAGAAGTTGGGAACTAACGGTTGGTGGATCAATTCAACCACCTTGTTCAATAGCTCACACAGGATGACTTTTTTAGCAACTCAGATGAATAATAAAAACTAGAAGAGATGAGATGATTAGTCGTACAATTACAAAATAATTCATCATATTTTTTTCAAGATATTTATTTTCAATATCACTCATCAATGATTCATAAAACATTCGTAAGCTGTTGAAATTGTGAAGACAGTTAAATAATAACTCCAAAGCAATTTTCCAATTCAAAAAATTGATTTTTATTAGCAAAATATGCAAGTTCTAGTTGTCTTTTTTTCAAGAATATCAACTTCTCTATTCAATGATGCATGATACATAGTTTCACCATCACATACGGTTTCAATTGGGTGATCTATTTACTCCTTAAAGCACCTTTATAGACAATTCTAATGTGATCGTCTAACAACTCAGTAGTTTCAATTTTGATCTTAACAAACAACAAAGGAATTACGGATTCAAGAACTCTATATGTACAATTTCTAATTGAGTAACTAACACTCAAGATTGTTGTTAAGCTAGTGGGCATATGTATTTGGTTGTATTCATTCAAAACCAAATGGATTCTATTAACATATCTTTTTATGTATTCACATGAACCTGTATCTGCAACATACAATATATGCAGAAACCATAAATCATAGATTCGTAGCAATAGTCACATCAAGATCCTTAGATCAAAATAATTGGAGTGTCAGAGAAGAAGAAAGTGAGAGCACTATTAGAATTAAGCAACACTCTTTGGTCATCTAAATTTTACTAGTTTGCTATGCCTATAAAAATCTAAAATGGTGCCCTCTTTGCCCAAACTTGAGGCACCTAGTAAACATGTCTCTGAAGGTTGTATTTTGTGCAAATGCAACATTCCTTGTTCCCAAAAGATGGTTCAGTTAGAGCTACTCAAAAATTGCAGCTTGTTCACAGTGATGTCTACGGTCCTATGCAGACACCCTCTTTTGAAAATTATCTTTACTTTGTGACTTTCATCGATGGTTTTTCTAGGCATGCATGGGTATATCCATTGAAGGCTATTGGAGTTAGACATCTGTGGAAGCACGCAAACAACACAAGGAAGAAGAAGATGAAGCTTGGAGCACAACACACAATACTGAATGTATTACCACTAGAATGTACAAAGGTAAGTAGCTCGTTATGGCAATAGGCGTATATACAAGCAAGGGAAAAAACCTCTTGAAAAGGAAAAAAAAGTACCCCAATGGTCCTAGTGTGTTCACACACATCACTACCTGAATATATCAACAAATCCTCCCTGGGAGTGATGCAATGAACAAGGAGCTGGCACTCATGTATAAGGAAGTGCCAAGCTATGTGGAATCAATCCACAAAAGGAAGTAAGCCCAAATCTTTGTGGAAAGCTTGAAACTTCTCCCTAGGCAGAGCCTTCATGAAAAGGTCTGCAATGTTCTCTTGCATGGGCACATATGCCAAGCTGATCTCTCAAACAGGGAACCTCTCCCGGACATAATGATAATGCACCTCAATGTGCTTAGTGCGAGCATGGAACATAGGGTTCCTTGCAACTCCCAATGCACTCTGACTATCAGTGAAGATGGCGGTGGCAAAAGACTGACCAACACCTAAATCAGCTATAAGGCATCTGAGCCACACACACTCAACAGTCATTGTGAGAGCTTCCCTATACTCAACCTCACAATTGGAAGTGGCCACAGTAGGCTACTTTTTGCTTAACCAAGATATACATGAGCTACCAAGCATGAAGCAAAAGCCACTAGTGGACACACGAGTGTCATAGCAATTATCCCATTTAGAGTTAGAAAAAGCATGTAAATCAAGTGGTAGTGATCTCCCCTTGTAAAAAAATCCAAGTAGCCGGGTACCACTCAAGTAGCAAAAGATGTGCTTAATCGCATGCCAATGCTTGACACTTGGGCAAATGCATAAACCTGCTCATCAGTGAGATAGCAAACTAAATATCTGGCAGAGTAATGCATAAGTAAATCAAGCATCCAACAACCTGCTGATAGAGAACAACATCAAATGCATTGCCAATGTCATGAAGAATCAATCGTAAACCTACCTCCATAGGAGTGGCAATAGTTTTACACTCTTCAAGGCCAAAATGCTGCAATAATGTGTCAATATATTTTGTTTGACTCAAAGCTATTCTGTCATCAACTTGCATAAATTGAATGCCCAAATAGTGATGCAAATGCCCCAAATGAGACATCTCAAATGAGGCATGCAAATTAGCATTAAAATCAGCAATATGCTTCTCATGAGGACCAGTGAGCAACATGTCATCAACATAAACAACAATGATTAAAAGCACATCATTTGCATGCTTAACATATAAGGTGCTCTCAGTTGGAATGTTCTCAAAACCATGTGCAATCAGATAGGCATGTATCTTTTCATATCAAGCACATGGTGCTTGCTTTAAACCGTGTGATGCCTTCTTTAACCTGCACACCTGGTTTTCATGCCCTTTCTGCACAAAGCCACGGGGCTGAAAAACATACACTTCTTCATGCAAGTCACCATTCAAAAATGCAGTTTTAATGTCCAACAGATGTACATTCCAACCATGATGAGCTGTAGGTGCACGGATGCTACGAACAGTAGTCATACAACATGTAGGTGCAAAGATCTCATCAAAATCAATGTCTTTTTTCTGTGCATAACCCTTTGCAACAAGCCTAGCCTTATACCTGTCAACTATTCCATCATGTTTATGCTTGAGCTTGTATACCCACTTAGTGCCAATGGCCTTCTTGCCAGGAGGCAAGTCACATAAAGACCAGGTACAATTTTTCATGATAGCATCATATTCACACCAGGTGCATCTAATTTGTTATCACACAAAGTCTGCACCAACCATTTTGGCATACACCTTGCCATCTCCATGAGTGACATGTTCCTCCATTCAACAACTCCATTCTATTGAGGTGTATATGGCACTGTACACTGATGTTTTATCCCACATTCATCCGAAAATGCATTAAAGTCACAAGACATATATTCCCCCCCTTGATGAGAATGGAGGGTGCCCATTTTACATGCTTAAATATTTTAAGCCAAAACCAAAAGCTATTTGAAGCACATAAACACTTCGGACTTTGCTTTCAATGGATATACCCATGCATGCTTGGAAAAATCATCAATGAAAGTCATAAAGTAAAGATAGTTTCCAAAAGAGGATGTCTACATAGGACCACAGACATCACTATGAACAAGCTGCAATTTCTGAGTAGCTCAAACTGGACCATCTATTGGAAAGGAGGAATGCTGCATTTCACCCAAAATACAACCTTCACAAACATGTTTACCGGATGCCTCAAGTTTGGGCAAAGAGGACACCATTTCTAATTTCTGCAGGTGTAGCAAACTAGCAAAATTTACATGACCAAAGTGTGTATGCCAAAGCTTTGCATCTGATATAGCCTGAGAATCATGTATTGCACATGCTGAATCATTCATAGATTTTTCATAGTCTATGAGCTTATACAGCCCATGACATAAAATGCCAAAAGCAATAATCACATTTCCATTTGATAGATCATGAACTGTATATCTGTCATCAACAAATTTCACAACCAAGCCAATCTTGGCTAAAGCTGAAATTGATAACAGATTCTTCTTGATCCCTAGCACAAATAAAGCATCTAACAATGTAAAAGAACTACCATCAATTGTAATAAGAATGATCTTATCAACTCCCATGATAGAATAAGAGGAGTTGTTGGCACATGTGATAGTTTTCCTGTAGGGACAGGCTCGAGTGAAGTGAAGAAACTGTGTTGCGAGGTAATATGTTTGGTTGCCCCACTATCAAAGTACCAAACATCCGAGTTTATTGCAGACACACATTGTTCAAGAGAAGATGGGACAAAATTGCAAACAGTAGTAAATGCCCATTCTTCATTTTGCACTAGATTAGTAGACTCTGTTTTCGGTGTAGAGGCCTCTACAACAACCATTTGAGCCTCTTTTTTCTTTGCCTCTTTTGTAGACGGTTTTGGATTATTCTTTATGACATGATCATTTTCTTTATAGTAATTGCAAACTAATTTGTGCTTTTCTATTTTTTATCATCTTTGTCATCCTTCTTTGATTGTGCAAAATTAGCAGATTTTTGCTTACTAGTAGAAGAGCTCCATTTACCTTTGCCCTTCTGACTAGCTAGGAAAGCTTGATCTGCAACACTCATAACAGACTTGTTCTGCCTAGATTGATCTTCTTGCAACAGAACAGAGACTAACTCCTCATATGTCAGGCATTTGGATTGCCTTTCATCATCAAACGAAGAGTAGAAGCAAAACTCTGATATGAATGGGGAAGACCATTCAGAACAATTTGCAAAAGTGAACTGTGAGGCAAGACTTCATTAGCAGAAATCAATTGTTCTTTTAAATCTTTGATCTTTGTCAGAAAACTATCCATGGAATCACCTTCATTCATTTGCTCACCCTCCAACTGTTTTTAGAGGTAAGCAACACGTGCCTCATTCCTTGCCTAGTACAAAGTGGTAAGTGTATCCCAAGCATCCTTAGCTATTTTGCAAGCGAGAATGTGAGGAATAATGGCACGTTTGACAGACAAGGCTATCAATTCATGTGCCTGAGTATCTCTGCCATCCCAAAAAATTTGCTTTAGAGTAGTTGCAATAGGAACCGAAGCACAAACAAGAATCTGAAGAATATGAGCATCTTCAACACCATCTGCATCAGCTTCAATACCTGTATTTGCAAGTGTAATGGGATGTTTCTCAACCCTACACAATATTCCACAGTCCTTTTGCAACCAATACATGAAGCATCATATAAGCCCATAATGGGTAATTCATACCATCCAACTTATCCTCAATGAAGGGCTTTGGTGTGCAGAACAAGAGGAGCAAGGAGGAGATGGAGTGAGAGAGAAGAGAAGAGAAACATGCACAGATGCATGGGAGCCTCGAAACCCACATAATGATCTCTCATGAGGCAATGCTCTATAAATGATGTATATATATGAACATAGGGGTAAGGTCACATGATCCTTACATCCCCAACAATCTCCCACTTAAGGGTCAGTGTGACCATAAGTGGTAAAACATATGAAGAATGATGTAGGACTATACAATAATATATAGGAAGAGTCTGGATCTCAACCCATACAAATCAACCTACACCAACTGCCTCGAAGAAGGTGTATCCATGCACCTCAAACTGCTCTAGACTCTTGTCCAATGTAGCTTCAAAATTCTCATGATTCTGCTGTTGTAGGCGTTGATTTTCCTCCTTTGCAACGTTGAGGTGTCGGCAAAGAAGCACCATATTGCGTGATAGTTGGGCATTTCGCATCAAGTGAACATCTAGTTGTGATTCAATGCCCTATATCCATTCTTGTACCTGAATTTCAAGGTTTTGCTACTGCTTTTAATGTTCGTCTTCCAAGTTTTGACCTTTATGTTAAGCTCTTCATTCTGCAGTGTGAGGGCATCTAAGTGTACCTGTAAATCTTGTGTAGTCCGTTGTAGGGCAGAATGTTGTTGCCCGAGTGATTAATATTCAACATTAATCTATTGTAGACACTATATCATTTGTTGGATAGCAACATCAATAGTGGATGATGAAGATGATGCACGGGTGGGGAATGTGACATGCGGTGTAGTTTGTAATGCAATGGGAGTGGGAGTAGGGATAGGGATAGTGGATGCAATGGCGAGTGACGGAAGTAACGTGCAAACAGGTGACATGTGAGATGTGTTATGTGGTGTGGTAGATGCACGTAATTGTGCATCGGGTGAAGCAGTGGGTGATATGTCCATGTCACTAGTGGAACTCTCAGTGATTGCAACATGAAAGAGTGATGTCAGTGCTATGGTGCATGGTGGTGGGTGCAATTGTGCGGTGAGAGGTGAGTGAGGAGGTGTGCTTGGTGGCCATAAAAAGGGGATTGGTGAGTGAAGATCCTGAGAAGGTCTTACAAACGGAAAAGGTGCAGATCGAGGTTGTAAAAAGGATGTGAAAGAAGTATAGAAGGAGGTTGGTTGTGTCGAGACAAGAAAGGAAAACAGCGAATTAGTGGTATATGAGGGGAAATGCGAGGGAGGGGAAATGATGGGTGGTGTCATGATAGGTGGAATGGAAACTGGGGGAATGGGAGCAGTAGTCAGGATGGGGCTACGTTCAAGGAGCCAAACAAAAACGGGGGATGGAATTCAAACCTCAGGGCTATCTACAACATCAAGGAAGGTCGTGGTTGGGACCATGTGAGAAGGGAGGGTTTCACTAAGGTTATATATAGGGGCAGTATCTTCCTCGGTTAAGTCGATCATGGAGGAACCCACAGGGGGTGCTGATGTGATGGGACTAGTAGGAATGCGAATGTATGTACTTGGGCATTTGAGAATACGAACTCGTCGAGGGTCGAACTTGGGTAAGGGCTTCCGTAACAAAAATCATAATGCTTCCAACGCACCAATAGATTTAACCAACTCATGCATAGCAAAGATAAAAGTCTCTTTGAAGCTACCGCTAATCAGTTCATGTTGCAAGATGGCTTCACTTTGTTCTTCTGTTAATCTGGTTCATGCCCAAACTTTATGCATGTTATTGTAGAGCCATCTGATGTGATGATGTAGCCTACTGCTTTGATCGGTTCTTCTTCATACGTACTTGCTTCTCCTGAAACTCTAGCATGTGCTTCTAATTGGTGTACTTCTTCCTTGCTAGCTTCAATATCAGCTTTGCCTTCGTCGGTCACTGTAAGGTCATCATCTTCTTCATCAAAATCAGCATTCGCTCCCGCAGATGGTGTAGTGGGGTACGCAGGGCATTCAAATTCTTGAGAGATAACATGGGTATCCGAGAATTGGAAATCACTAGACAATACATCAAGGATCTCAAAATCAAATGTGGTATTGATATCTTCCATGACCAAACTCATGACTGGGAATGTAAAGGACTCAGAGACAAGCATAGAAGTTGTTGTGGGAGCTTCTGCTGTCGTGATGGCCGTATTCGTAATGGTAGTAGGCATGGTGGTCTCTGCCTGTGAAACTTCATGTAGTGTGGCAAAGCGGCTCAGGTGAACATGGAGAAGTGGAATCCTTTGTTGTGGTTGAACTGGAGATTGTTGGGGTGAGGTTTCAGGTGTGGGCTGAGGTGATGGTGATGTCGGCACTTGTAGGCATGGAATGGTTCCATGCATGCGCTTGACTCGATGAGGTTTGGGGGGTCTCGTGGTCTCCTTGGAACCTTTATATTGTTTCAATTGCTCAGTCGGTAGTGCTCCCTCTACAGTAATATCATAGGCCAAACACATGTATATGATGCGTGTGAGAGCACAGCATCCATGAATGACCTTCTTTTTCTCCCACCAATGTCTGGCCAATAAAAGTTGATCCTGAATGTAAGTAGCAATATCAATTATCTGAGGCCCTATGGTGGCCAAATACAAACCAAAACCAAAGTCTCTTGCGTGGGATCGTGAATCGATCCTGTGCTAGGAAGGCAAAGTGTTGTAGACAGATTCTGAGCGGAGTGGTTAACTGAGGGGTGATGGCTGAAATGGTGGACCATTTATCAACATTGCTTCATTTCATTGGTTCTAGGATGAGACGCTCCTTCTCTGTGGGCGTATGAGTGCCATGAATTTTTAGGGCAATCCTGATTAAGTCCAGCGACAGTGTGAACTTCTTGAAAGGTGGATCATTCACCAAGGATGGTAATATGAAGATAGGGTCCAATTCCTTGCGCTCCTACTCTCGAATAGAGGCCACTAAACAATAACACCGATAAAAATCCGGTATTGGGAGTTCTGCACTGAAATAATTTGCAAATATTTCCCTCTGCCATATAGGTTGGAGATCTTCGCTATTCTAGAGATTCTCAAATTCTTGTGAGAAGAATTAGTAGCGTCGCCACACGTTTGCATCGTATGTCAGATTAGCTTCATATATGAATTCTACATCTCTCAAGGGCCCTACAAGACCTTGGAACCAGCATGTCTTGCCACTTACCCTTTTTGTCTATCCTTAAGGAGGGTCTTCAATGGGGATCGGTCCTGTAAAACCTTGGAACTCCTCTGGGATAGCCTTAGGCAAGCTCTCCAATGGAAGAGCCAAGAAATCCACAATTGGCTGCCCAAGCATTGCGCTTGTCGAACCTTTTGCTTGCATGATGGAAGTTGGTGTGACCGACTTAAGCTAAAGCGAAGAGGAAAACACATTATTCATAGAAAATAATTAAGATCCCAAGAAGATGAGATCTCCCTTCCTTTCCACCACCAACATGCTTCTTGTGTAGTGTGTGATTTTAACGATTTGAGAAGTGCATGCTTGATTGTGAGTGGGAGTGTGTGAGGTGCGTGGCTTTACAATTGATTTCTAATGAGTACTATCTACAGAGTTAGTGTATGTTACAAGGACAATGGTGATATGAAGTTGTCAAATTGGTTCAGCGTGTAGTGGTTAATAAGAGTTTTGGTTTCACTAAGTCGGTGGTCAGGATGAGCTAGGTTGAGAGTAGTCGTGGCTACTGGAGGTTTGGGGATCCATTTCTGTGTCACACGCGAGGTTAGAAGAGATGAAGTGTTATTTACAAAAGAAGGTGTGTAGGGTTTTCTCGTAGTTTCAAAAAGGTCTTCTTAGAGCTGACTAAGGTTGAAGCATAAACTAGGTACTTTTTAGGTACCCAGAGCTGGCATGACTTGGACTGAGCTGTCACCATGGACTTGGGCACCCAAATTTTCCGAATGTGTTGTCTCGATCGCAACTGAGAGGGCTGCCGAAGATCTAGAGTGTTTGACTTACTAGGTACAGTCGCCTTACGTATCCATTTCGGTTGAGGGTATGTCGGAGTGGACTGTCCATCAAACCACTCAGATGTGCTGCACCAATGAGTACGTGGATGATGTGACCAGGTGGCTTGTCAAGGGTGAGATATCGTATCCTCATGCCATTTTGGAAAAGAAGGGAGGTCCACAGCACTCTTGTCTGGAAATGGTGACTGTTGACATGCATCTGGAGATTGAGTCTTATGCCGCCATACTTGACGGATTCATGTCTATCTATCCAATCTCCACTCCTGGATGGGTGGTAATTCTTATGTGGGTCCGGTAGGGTGTGCTGATGCACACAAGGTTGGGGGAATTTCTGTCACATCCAACACCTCTCTGTGTCGGCTTTGGAGGGGCAATTCATGATATTGTTTTGTAAGTTCCAACTGAAACACACTTCTGCAAAGATTTAAACTCACCGAGTAATGATATAACCAGTCCTTGCCTAGGATCATAGGTTCTATTAGATCGTCATCATGACAAACTAATAGTTTTACCAGTAAGGTCACGTTTTCTATGGAGATGGGTAGCTCGACCTCACCTATGCAGGGGGTTTCTAATCCACCTAGTGCAATGAGATAGGCTTCGAGAGGTTAAATTTCATATTACTTACAAAGAGAGAGTCAAATTGCATTCGTGGCTTCACCTGAGTCAATTAAAATCTTACACTGCATGCGCACGGGTTACTGGCCGACAGTGACATTAATGAACGGTCTCCTCTATATGATACTGGGGATTTCTCTTCCGTCAAGTTGGCACATAACTACGGGATATCATGGGGCATCCACCAATTGAGGTTCTCTATCTAGTCCTCTCCTTCGTAGTCTCATTCGCCTAATGCGTTCTAACACTGTTGCTCGAGCTTCAGCTCTGATTCGTTCCTCTTCTTCCTTTCGCTTCTTGGCAAGAGTCAATCATTTTAAGTATGTCTACAGTTAAAGGTTCTTGATACAGCTTAACTCAGCATCTGCTAATATAATTAGGCAATACTTCCCCTTCAAGAGTTGCTAACTGAACTGCATCGCTAGTCAAGATCTTATTGATGATCATGGGTCCGTAACCCCGTTTCTCTAACTTGCCAACATGTTGTTTCAAGGTGTAAACTAGCACTAAATCTCCTACACGTAATCCCTTGTCTTTAATATGAGCATCAAAGTAGGCTTTCTATCTCTTCTTAGCGGCATAAATTCTTGCTGCTGCTTGCAGTCTGGTCCCTCCCAAACACTCTTAAGTCAAGTATTCTTGAGGAAAGCTCATGACCTGTCCATTCGTACTCCTGAGCGATCTTGAGTGTGGGTATCAAAAAATCTAAAAGCAACACGACATTCTGACCAAACACCATTTGGAAGGGTGTAGCATTAAGCATTGTTTTATAGGCTATGCAATAAGCCCACAAAGCATGGTGTAATTGTTGATCCCAATCCGAACATTGATTATTCACTATTTTGGTGAGAATGTTGGACAAAATTTTATTAGTACTCTCAGCCTATCCATTAGCTTGGGGATGGTATGGGGCTGATTTCTTGTGCACAACCATAAAGTCCTGTAATAGATATTCAATAACTTCATTTAAGAAGTGAGTACCCCTATCACTTACAAGCTCAATAGGGAGTCCATATCTTGTGAAGACATTTTCGAACCAAAACTTAGCAGTGGTGCGTGCATCATTTTTCCTGGTGGCCTTAGCGTCTAGCCACTTCATAAGATAGTCAGTGGCAACTATGATGTACTCAGCATGGGAATTTCTTGCAGAGGGATTAATAGGTCCCATGAAATCTATTCCCCATTTTGAGAATGTGTGCCCTCCCATCATGGGCCGTAGGGGCATCTCATCCCTGGGTATGGGATACTGAGTCCTTTGACATACATCACATCGTTTGACATAGGTGTGGGCATCCATACGCAGAGTGGGCCACCATAATCCTGAAAATAATATGGCTTTGAAAACTTGATCGGGTCCAAAATGGCCTCCTGTTGCACCTTGGTGTGTAGCTTCCAATCGGTTAAGATATTCGCTTTCATGCACAAATATTCTCAGATAAACCTCTCATCCTCGCTTATACAAGCTATCACCAATGAGCTTGTATTCTAAGGCCTTTTGTTCTAAGCTGCGTCTATGGGCTACAGTCATGTCCTCTAGAAAGCTCTATGTCCTTAGGTAAGTAACTAAAGTTTCACTCCATTCTGGCATTAGACTCACTTGGTACAAAGTGGCATGTTCGATTGGGGGTCTATTATCGCACTTAGGACATTTGTCACACAATCGTTAGACATATTTTTCCATTGACCGCCAATACACACCTAACCTTTTTAAGTTTGATAGTGTCGCTTATCTAGAATGGTGTTGCCCCAATGCACCTACATGTGCTAATTGCAACCAATTTTGTAATCCTGTTCCTCTACAAAATAGGCAAGGATATTGTAACGATCTTGCTTATAAATACTTCCTGGGAGAAGTTGATATCTCAGCGCTCTCACTACCTCTTCCTCTTGGGTTTTTACTCGAGGGTTCTTAGGTCCGTATGTCAGTATTGGAACTAATGACTTGGCCCATTCAAGGACAATCTCAACATTGAAGAGATATGCATTTGGTAGCTCATCTGCTACCCCCCCCAGCCGCTTCTCTGAAAGTCATCCTAGAGAGGTGGTCCGCTCTTAAGTGTATTTTCCCCTTTTTCACTACAACTTCAAAATCATACTCCATCAAGAGTAAAAACCAACGTACCAATCTACCGGTGTTGCATGGTTTGTTGACCAAATACAAAAGGGCTTGGTGATCAGTAAAGAATTTAAACTTATTTGCCAATAAATAGTGGCGAAACTTCTTCATTGCATAGACCATTCCTAGTCCTTCTCTCTCAGTGGTGGTGTAATTTCTCTCTGCAGCATTCAACTGCCTGTTGGCATATGCAATTGGTAAATCTATATTTGCCTCCTTTGTGGGTTGTGCCAACACACATCATATGGCATGATTAGAGGCATCTACGTGTACATGAAAAGGTTTGTTCCAATCAAGCACCGCTAGAATAGGTGCAGAACACAATCATCATTTAAGCTCGCTAATAGCATCACACTCTGATAGCATAACGGCCATCCAATTTTTTTTAATTTTGTCCTTCATCAAAAGAAACAGGCTCATTCTCACCATAGAGATTTGAGGCAGCCATTGCATAGCAATTTGATGCAAAAAAATCACTATGAAAGCCTAAACAAGTATGATATGATAAAGGTCCATATGATTTGCTATCTTGTAAAGTCTGCACTAGCCATTTAGGGGCTTAGAAATTGCCTCATTTGGACCAGCACTTGATTGGCCACCTATAAAAAGTGATAGCCAAGTATCATACACATCTCTAGAGCTAATTGAAGTCTCCTTGGTACATGAAAAAAATGGTTGAATTGCATCTTCCACAAAAACAACATCATAGTTAACCAAAATGCATTTATTTAGTCATGTGGATGATAAAGATGATATCCTTTGCTTTAACAACTGTACCCAACAAAAATACATTTCACTACTTTATCATCCAATTTCCTGTGTTGTTGTCCAAACATTAATGCATATGCTAGACAACCAAAGATATGTAGATTAGCAACAAGTTTCTTGTGACCATGCCAAGACTCATATGGAGTGATAGACTGTAGTGCTTTGGTGGGACACATGTTAAGGGCATATGATGTACAAATAACATCCTCAAGCTAGAAGCTATGTGGTAAAGCCTAGCTTTTGATGAAACAACTCACCATCTCCATGAGTCACTTGTTCTTTCTTTTAGCAGATCTATTTTGTTGAGGTATATATGGCATTGTACCCACGTTCAACCAGAAATGTATTAAAATCAGAAGACATATACTCCCCCCTTGATCAAAATGGAGGGTGCCCATTTTACATGTTGCCAAATTTTCAACCAAAACAAAAACTGTCTGAAGCACATAAACACATCGGACTTTGATTTCAATGGATACACCCATGCATGCTTAGAAAAATCATCAATGAAAGTCATGAAGTAAAGATAATTCCCAAAAGAAGATGTTTGCATGGAACCATAGACATCATTGTGAACAAGCTATAATTTCTTAGTAGCTCAAACTAAACCATCTTTTGTGAAGGAGGAATGCTATATTTTGCCCAAAATATACCCTTCACAAACATGTTTACAATGTGCCTCAAGTTTGGGTAGAGAGGACATCATTTCAGATTTCTGCAGGCGTAGTAAACTAGCATAATTCAGACGACCAAAGCGTGCATTCCAAAGCTTTGCATCTGATATTGCCTAAGAATCTTGAACTGCACATGCTGAATCATTCGTAGATTTTGCATAATCTATGAGCTTATATAGCCCATGATATAAAATGTCCAAAAGCAATAATCACATCACCATTTGAAATATCATGAATTGTACATGTGTCATCAATGAATTTGATAACCAAGCCAATGTTGACTAATGCTGAAACTAACAACAAATTTTTCTTGATCCCTGGCACATACAAAGCATCAAAGAATGTAAAAGAAGTACCATCAGTAGTAGTCAAAATGGTCTTACCAACTCCCATTATAGGATAAGAGGAGTTATTAGTGCATTTCACAATATTCCCTGTAAGGGCAAGCTCAAGTGAACTAAAAAAACTACACTGCGAGATAATGTGTTTGATTGCCCCACTACCAAAGTACCAAACCTCTGAGTCTATTATAAACATGCACTACTCATGAGAAAATAGGTCATAATTGCCTGCAGTAGTAAACATCCATTCTTCATTCTGCACAAGATGAGCAGACTCTCTTTTTGGTGTAAGGCCTCTACAACAACTATTCGAGCCTCATTTTTCTTTGCCTCTTTTGTAGTGAGTTTTGGAAAAATCTTTATGATGTGATCATTTTCTTTACAGTATTTGCAAAAGTATTTTTTCTTTTCTATTTTCTTCTCATCCTTGTCTTGCTTCTTTGAGTGTGCAGCATTAGCATATTTTTGCTTGCTAGTAGATGAGCTCCATTTTCCCTTGCCCTTCTGACTAGCTAAGAAAGCTTGATCTGCAACATGTATGATCGACTTGTTATTTTTCTCTATAGTAGGTGCAGTAGGAACTGCAACACGAACAGGAATTTGAAGATCGTCATCTTCAACACCATCTGCATCACCTTCAATAACTGTATTTGTAGATATAGTAGGTAGTTTTTCAACATCCTACATAATATTCCATAGTCCTTTTGCAACCAATATATGCCCATAACGGATAATTGATTCCATCCAACTTATACTCAACAACCAATATATGGAATACCTCATCGCTTTCATCCATGGCCATTGACTAAAATACCCTAATGCAAAAAAATGAATGTATCTCAAAAAGTTGAACATAACTACCCTATTGAGCTCTGCTAAACATGTAATCGACATTGAGGCGCTTATAGTGGTGAGCCAAAACTTGTATATATGTTTGGCACAAAAGGACAAAATCAACCTGCACGTGTTATGATAGTGCATTTCGAGGCCGAAACGAGATCGGATCCAATTTTCGACACCATAGCGCGAAGTTGTTTTGAACTTTTGATCACCTTGAGTATGCTCACCAAATTTCATGCAATTTTGAGATTGTGACATGAGGAGTGTCGACGATGCCTACATGAAGGAATGACATGCTCGAATACCAATTACTAGAGTTTAAAGTATGCAAAAACATGCGAACAGCACAAGGAAGAAGAAGAAGCTTGGAGCACAACACACAATACTAAATGTATTACCAAGTGAATATACAAAGATAAATAACGTGTTAGGGTTATAGGCATATATACAAGCCGGGAAAAAAAAACTCCTAAAGAGGAAAAAAGTGCCCCTGTGTTCCTAAGTGTGTTCACACACATCACTAGTGAAATATATCAACATATACATGACATGGTTCACTACTTTCTTCTATTAAGGTCTTCTTTTATAATTTCTTTGCTCAATTAGCAGTAATTTCTATATCAACCCTAAATCTCCTATAATCAAGAAGACACATATAAATTAAATGTCTTATCTATAGAAATTCACTTCAATGCACAATCGTCCAATATGCACTACACCTACACATACAAATATAATATGCATAAAAGGAAACATGCATCAAATTTTAGAAAACGATATACAATCAGAAGGATTTCACATGTTTTATTATTTAACTTTATAAAGGATTTCACATGTTTTATTATTTAACTTTATAACATGAGGTCGGTGATCATCCTTCATCTTTTATTCAATTTTTTATTTTTAGAATTTGAGACATAAAAGAGAACGCTATGCATATTTGTTTAAATTTTTGAAAATATAATTGAAATCGTTGTCATCTTAATCATTGTGCTCATTTTCACCTTCATTTACCAACTCATAGCTTTCTTCATTTCTCTTAGAGTTTAATTCTTTTACCTATAAATAGATTCCTCAACTTTATTCCATCAAACTATAAAAGAGTACATTCCATTATTGTGTACGTTATTAACAATATATAGACTCAACCATATTTTAATAGTTTTTTGTAAAGTGTCATATTGATTATAAAATGTATTATCATAAACAAGCACCTAATCTCTCTCATTACTTTTCTTCGGTCTGAATCTATGGATTTTATCAAATGCTAATCTATTTTTATATCTTGAAGTCTTGAGCTTGGCTAGAGCTTCGTTTGCCAAATCCTTTCCTTGTTCTAAGGAAAGGATTTGGCAAGCAAAGTTAGCAATGTTAGCAAATCTTCTCATGTCATTTCATCCTTCATAGGTAATGAACTCCACCTTAAAGCATGGAATTCTATCGACAAAATCAGTTTTTAGCAATACATAAGCTCTACTAGCCAATACCCAATCTTCCTTGTACACATCATCATATCAGCCCTTAGTGCAAATTGAACGTACTTTGGCCATTCTATAATTTTTACATAGGATGGCCTCTTTCCATCTTGGCATTGGCCTCTAGGTTGTAGGTAATGGTGAGTGATAAGTGATTTCTATACTTATTGAAGAAGTCATTGGCTTCTTGTGCAACAAGCTCAATTCTGTTGGATACTACTTTCTCAACATTACTAAACCTAGAAAATACATCCTCAAGCAAGAATTTTCATACATTACTTGTAGATTTTGTTCTTAATAGTCTTCCTTCTACATGGTTGGTAAAATATTTCCTTAATAATGAAATATATTGCATTTGGTGGATTCATATAGGCATTGTAATCAAATATATGACTCACTTATAATGAATATTCAAAGGACAAGTCGGGCTATCTCTAGAACTTATGTTCCACATTTGAATGCCCTTGATAACTTAAAAGTGGGCATATAACTTTGAACGTCCACTTATATTCCAAGCCATCAACACTTTTCATTTATCTTATCATATGTGCCTTGGAATCCTTTATGACAAGCCTAAAGCATATCGTGCATCTCGCGCATTACTTTTTCTCTCATATATTTGTTTCATAGAACTTTTTGAGCTATCTTAATCTTTCCTTTAGCATGTCTTCAAATCAAACCATGTCTCATGAAGAAATTATATGGCTTCTTTTGTATGTTCCGAAAATATTCTTTTGACCAGCTAAGTTTTGAAGACATGCTACTCAGCTAGTTCCCTATCTCTTTCCCTTCATATTCACATTCACACTCGTCAAAATCTTCATTACATATTTTCTATGCCTCTTGAATCTACTTAGTTCTCCTTTCATGTTTTTCATCATCTTCTAAATTATCATATCTTTCTCTCGACAAAATCTTCATTACATATTTTCTATGCCTCTTGAATCTACTTAGTTCTCCTTTCATGTTTTTCATCATCTTCTAAATTATCATATCTTTCTCTCTACAACATATCAACTATTGACTTGAACTTCCCTTATAAATTTAGAAATTTAGGATTAATCAATTTCATATATCTTATCCACCTCAATTCTTGTTATATCAAGGCTAGAGCAATTAAGAGTCATGCTTAGGAGTGGTAAGCAATTAGTCTCAACGATTACATTGATGCTAATAAAACTTTCTCTATCACATTTCAAAGGAGATATCGCACCGCATAGATCTTGTCAATCTGTAGATAATTTCATTGCCTGTCATGCAAAATATTCACATCAAACTTGATTGCATAGATCCTATCCAATTCTGATTGGACTTGTATCTATAGTCAATATAATTGACCTGCCATCAGAGAAGTCAAGTCTTTTCAGCATAGATGCCTCAAGCAACATTTGTTTCAATTTTTTCATTGTAATGCAAAATCTTTCAGTCCAAAACCATCTTTTTTCTTTTTTGCGTCGAAAAAATGGATAAAATGAGGTATCCAAATGGAATTGAAAACACATGCACTGAGAAATCTACATACTTTGCTCATAGAATTACATACTTCAAAAATTCTATTAGTCAGTCCTACTTTGGTTGGGTATGGCTTCGTACCATAATGTCCACATAAGTGCTTGTATCCGACATAGACTTGCACACACAATTGATTTACCAACATGAAGCAAAATCAAACCACATGGTAGATTTTTAATCCATGGTGCAACCAATTGATGGTATGAAGACCTTCACAACATGATGGAAGTACACATACCTACAACAAGAGAGAGAGAGAGAGCAAGCATACACATAGGTACTAGACACATGCATGAATGCACACACTCACAAGGAGGCAAGAGCCAACGACTCCAAGAAGCTCTCTATTGCTCAAGAATTGGATACAAAGCTCGTGAGGGTTCTAGAATCAACAAGCTAACCCTAAAATATGAGATCTTTAGTTTTTTGAAGAGCTCTATCCATACTACAATGTCCAAGCTAGCTTTGAAAATAGTGTCCAAAAGCTATTTGGATGCCAAAAAATATACAAAAAAAAAAACCAAAAATTGGTGTGGAGATACTATTCATGCCATCAAGCTTGAGTACTAACTCCGACTTTACAGTGTGTTCCAAGTTTACAAGAAAATTATGGTTATTCCCAAAATAGGTACTTTTATAAGGATTTAGGGCATAAGTCGAGGAGAAAACATATCCTAAAGAGGGATTCGAGATTGTAAAAAATAGTAAAACCCTTCTTCCTTCACTTCCATGTTTGTACTATAGTCTTTGCCCTTCGAGCTCGATTTGGGCACTTTGATTATGCTATTTTGGCTGGTTTCTGGAGCTTCCTCCAACACTCCTCCCTTCATTCTTTCTATCATCCTTGATAGATGTTCTGGTGGGTTTCTAGGTTGAGTGTAGGTGTTGATACACATGCCAAGCGATGGAAAATCAGCATTGTAGTAAATCAATCAACACATGCAAAAACCTCTAAAAGAGGTAGATTGTAAACTCTTGAAGACTATTTTTGGATTTTTATTTTATTGTTGTATGTGTTTTCTTCAAAAATAAAAAAAACAGATGTACAAAAAGAAAATAAAATATTACAAAATGAGGGTATACATGAGTGATTATGATCCCCCGAAAAAGAAAATAAAGGATTGAAAAACAAAGTAAAATTTTCAGGTTGGAAGATTGTGCATGTATTGAGAAATAAAAGAAAGAAAACTACTTCCACCAAAAGAAATAACATTAGAGTCAAATTGTGGAGATAGTCATAGGGGGGCAAATTAGTGTGGTACATGGGTTGTAAGGCATTTGTGTCTGATGCACGGCCTTGTAGGGTTCCCCTACGAATGCAACATTACATGCGCTTATGAAAATCATGAGGAAGTTGGGGATCTTGAGCAATGCGCTCAAGGGTCAACAGAAGAAGAGGAAACCTAAGCTATGGGGAATGTGAATTGATTTTTTTCCTTCCTTTTTTAATTGGCCAAATGAGGCACACAATACAAGAGAGATATGAAAACATAATAGATGGCCCCCCATCCATGTTGGTTGTCCAGAGTTGGAAGGTAGATTTCTTAAGAGTTGTGGATGAGAAGCTTTGATAAATCAACAATCATAATTTGTGTCTATAGAGGTACACATATTCTACGATGAAAACCATGAATTGTGTTCATGTTGGTAGTCTTGAGAATTAGACACAGAAAACAAACATCACCAAATACGCATTGAGAAGGATTGCCACACTATTTAAAGAATGGATCTTTGATAGGATCTAATCTCTCTAAATCAATTGCTTTATGAAAAGATCTATAATAGTCTTTCCTTAGTTGGCCTATTGGTCGAACAATTAGTGAGTATCTTCTAAAGAAGATTGAATTTGCCTTATATCACTTCTTCGAGAGCCTATGTGCATGGATAGGAACTATGTCTTACACAAGGCCATGTAATGTGGCCCTATATATTTGATGCATACTAAGTGCAATGGATATTTGATAGTGTAGAAGATAACTTTCGCATGAAGCACATGGTTGTTGCACTTAAATTTCTACTATACTTGATGAATTCGCATTGTATGTCTAAGTTCCTATAACAATTGAACTTGAAACATTGCAAGGCTAGTGTTAGCAGTGATATCAAAAAGAAAAGAACATATATGTATATATACGTTGGTTTGGTGCTTTTTTCCAAAAATAGGCATACGTAACAAGAACAAGAGATGCACACAGTCTATGACATGAGCATCCAATTGGTTCACATAGATCTAAAATTGGACGTCACTTGGCCATTCTCATGTATGGCCAAAGCTCTAAAGATTAGACGCAAGCATATACTCATGTGCTCCCCAAAATAAGTCATCCACTTAGACTACTAGTTAAGTCTCAAGGATGTGACGGACAAGTACACAAGGCCATGTAATGTGGCCCTATATATTTGATGCATACTAAGTGCAATGGATTTTTTATAGTGCAAAAGATAACTTTTGCATGAAGCACATGGTTGTTGCACTGAAATTTCTACTATACTTGATGAATTCGCATTGTATGTCTAAGTTCCTATAACAATTGAACTTGAAACATTGCAAGGCTAGTGTTAGTAGTGATATCAAAAAGAAAAGAACATATATGTATATATACATTGGTTTGGTGCTTTTTCCAAAAATAGGCATGAGTAACAAGAACAAGAGATGCACACAATCTATGACATGAGCATCCAATTAGTTCACATAGATCTAAAATTGGACGTCACTTGGTCATTCTCATGTATGGCCAAAGGTCTAAAGATTAGACCCAAGCACATACTCATGTGCTCCCCAAAATAAGTCATCCACTTAGACTACTAGTTAAGTCTCAAGAATGTGAGAGACAGGGTCTTGGGTTCAAACGTTATGGGGAACACGAGAAGAGACTTTTTCCCAAAGAGCTCTAGAGCCTTCAGAAGCATCCAATCAAGTTTGTGTTAAGTTGAATTCAGAGAGACTTAACTCAAATGGCAAGTATACCTACCAATTTGAAAGGTGTATAACCAATAGTGGAGATTACACATGCATATGACTAGTTTCAAAGGTGTTATATATATATATATATATATATATATATATATATATATATATATATATATATATATATATATATATGTGTGTGTGTGTGTGTGTGTGTGTGTGTGTGTGTGTACATACATATATACATACATACATACATGCGTGTGCGTATGCGTGTGCGTATGCGTGCGTGTGTAGGCATAGGTTTGGGAGGAGAGTCATCAAGCATGTGGTGGTCCTAATGCTCTAGGTTCTTCACATTGTTCTCAGAACCTCTTGAGATTCCATGGAGAGCCTGACGAGGTTTAAACATCTTCATCATTCTGATGAGGTTTCTCGTCTTAAAACCTCATCTTCATTTTGATGAGCTTTCTCATCTTCACTTCGGTTCTATTTGATTATTTATGCAAACAGTTCTTTGACTGTTCTTTGTTGGATCATTTTTACACCGCTTTCCCCTATCAGCTCACATGTGTTTAATCCTTTGGTTGTCTACAAAAGGATATTTTGTGGTGAATCCCATAGCAGTTTCCAGCTCACAACCTCTCATATAAGACAAGATCCCCTATCCAGCTAGGAGTGTTTTGAGCTCATGGTCCTCCTATCCCATGATGAGATTTTACTAAGAATTTCTTTTCATTCTCAATCATGCATATGATTGTAGCAAAAGGTTGTGAATCTGAAAACTATACAGGGCACAAGTTTCGATCTCAAGTCCTCTAATAAGGAACGTTCGATGCTAACCAACAAGCTGGCGATTGTTCATTATAGAATTTGATTTCTTGTAGATTTTATTAACCTTCCTTATGGTGTATTTGTGGAAAATAACATGTTTAACCAAGTATATGGAGCAACTCCTGGCAGTCAAAATCAAGTCAATTTGATAGAGAAGAGGGGCATTATTCGATTCAGCCATAACATTTCGGACATGCTTTATTTTTCTTGAATTTTCCTTGGTCTATTTAATACCATGGTATGAGAAAGAAAAGATAGAAATCATTCAAATTGAGTTTTAGATAGGATTAGATTTCACTTTATTGATGCAGAAGTCAAGGATGCTATCCAACTCAGCTACACACGTTTTTTTTTTTTTTTTTTTGGGGGGGGGGGGGGGGGGAGGGGGGGGTGGGGTGTGTATGGGGTGGTAGAAGCCACAGCACATTTGTCACAAGAGCTTAATTTTTCCAACATCTCTTCACAAAAAGTTAGACCTTGAGTGTCATTATAAACCCATGGAACATATTTGGCCTAAGGGTGAGTTCAGACAGGGCGGTACATTTATGCTGACTCACCCTCGGCCACAAATTTTTCAGTTCACACAGAGCGACAGCTCTGTTCACAAAGTAAATTCAACTTTTATGTTCATTGGTTGAGAACACACCTTTCACTCTAGGCATCACCTGGAGGGCTAGAACACTAAAGACTGTTGTGATAACTAAACCATACACTGTCTATACTCTAGCATTATGGGAAGAGACATTTGTAATGAGTTCTTTGATGTCTTCTTGTCTTTTCCTTGTCTTGGATAAATGCTAAACACTTTTATGGGCTATATATGTATGCTAGTCTTGTATAATTATTCCTCTTCTGAACATGCTACCATCCAATGGAGCACTTCAGCACCTCATCTCGTCCCATCTGTCATTCTCACCACTGAACAACATAGCAATCTGATTTGGACCCCCTACCCTTCATTCTTAAATGAACAACATAGCAATCTGATTTGGACCTCCTATCCTTCATTCTCACCAATGAACAAAATAGTTATCTGATTTGGACCTCCAATCGAACCGAACTACTATTTCTGGCTGCCTCATTTGTATTCTATCACATGTAATGCAGTTGTAAAGAATTTGAAGCTCTTCACAGCCACATATCTATTCAACTTCCTCCTCTCTTCTCCTACCCTTCTCTCACTAATGAACAAAGTAGCAATCTGATTTGAGCTCTGAATGAAACGAAATACTACCCCTCTACTGCCTTACATTGGCACTATATCACATGTAACAACCTCATAAAGCGCTCTAAGCTCTTCATAGCCACATCTAGTTCTCTCTTGGTTGAAGGCATATTTTTGGAGAACAATTAAAGCATATTTAGGTACGGAAGAAGTCACATGCTAGAAACACAATTTTCATAGAACATATTAGCACCACCAACCTCGATTTTTTAAAAAGATAACTGCACCAAGATAATATCCTTCACATAGATGATAAATAGGAGTAAGTAAAAACTGATAAAGCACACATACACATCTAAACCTTTCACTCAATTTATCAATCCCAGTTTTCCATCCACACATGTAACTCTTGTTATCAATGCACATTGCACACGAGGATATACTTCTGGAAAGAGTACACAAACAAACAGAGAGAGAGTCTCATGCTTAAGTCAAAATTTTGCATTGCCAAAGATAATGGTAGATTTCTGTAAAACCATAAGACAAAAGCATCAGCTGAGCGCACAGAACTGAACTATATTCAGCCGTTGTTCATATTGATTCTTGACCCTAACGTTCACAACTGATCAAAGAGCATTAGCATACAATAACTGCCCTAAACTGCTGAAAAGTCCGTTAGTGCAAAAGGAGAAAAAGGATACCCCCATGTACTACATAAACTCATTGTACACAGCTAAAACTTCACATCATACATAATGAAGCAAAACAACTACCATATATGGCTATGCATCCAGATCTTGAAATTCACAATCTACATGAAAGCTCAGCACTCCACAAAGTAACACATCAAACATTCTGTCAGAAGCCAACAAAACAGGCAAAAATGTTGCAGCAAACAAGCATGGATTCTGTAATCCTCATTCCTCTATTATGTTGTACATGCTAAAGAGCAAGTAAAAACCATGAGAGAAACACCTAGATACAAGGTCCTAAAGCGAAAGACTGGAGAAAAGTAGTTCCAGCTCCTCAGCTGCAGAAACTGATCTTGCCTGCACACCAGAAAAATTTTAACATCATGAGACTGGTTTTTTATGCAAACAAATGACACAATATAAAGTAAGCTAAAGAAAACAGTAACCGTACATGACAGATGCCTCCAAGATAGTTTCACGCTTTGCTGATACGAGCTATTTTTTTATTATTAAGTCTATGCAAAGCCAACTGCTAATACATGCATCATCACTCGTCAGATATTATTGAATTGTAAGCATCAATAAATATACAATATGGAAAACAGATCTAATTACTGTATTATTGGACTGTGGTCGTGTTTTTAAAGAGTCCCTCCTTTTCATCACCCTATAACTCCTTTCCATATGGTATTATTGAAACATGCATGCACAGAGTCTTAAAAACCAAAACAAATATAAATATGGGGGAAACTCCCCCATATAAGCCAAATTGGAAGGAAAAGGTATGAAACTAGTCAATATAGAGTCAAGTGATACAACTGTGATTCAAAAATTATTGCATTCTTTTCAAAACAAAAACTGTTTTATACTCTCAAATGTTTTATCATTCGAGACAAAATATGTTCTGTTGTTTCCTTTGGGTTCAACATATTCAACCATAAAACATTTGTTTGAAGGGTCTTTTTGCCAATTGAGCATTCGATTCCAACCTTAAGCCTTATGCCATTTGAGCTGCATTTTGAACTCAACGCTTTAATTGGCGCGTCTAAGGCAAATTTAGTGAATGAGGGTGCATGCCCAAATTTGTAAAGGGAAAGATCCACGGCCAATCCACGCACACTCGTTCGTGCCTTGCCAAAACGTCCACAATTACTTAGACATGGCGAAAGCCCAAACTACAAGCGCAGGCCAAGGTAATTCCCATCTAGGAAAGATGGGGGCTCATCAATGGCCCACCCGTTCCGTTCTTGAAAACGGCACAGACATGCCACGCATCATTGTGACTTATGGCACAAGCAACTTCCGACGCCCAACGACTTACGACAGGAAAAGATTTATGCATGCTGGTCGAACCAAGCCCTTAGGACAAACCCCGACTACGAAAGAGCTCACATATATCCCCCAACCTAAGTCACAAACGAGATTACGTTTGTTGACTTACAATCTCATGGAGCTTCGACATGATGTCTTATGTACTCACCGGCCACCCAAAAACGAGCCTATCCATGACCCAAGCTATGTTTCACCCAAAGCATAGGATGTAGGGTATATAGTGACTTGCACCAACACAAAGACCAAAGCATTCTCATAAGTGAAAAAAAAATGCACAAAGAATGAAATAAATCCATGAATGCTCTAGCAATCAAACAAAAATAATGTGCAAATGATGCAATGAATCCAATCATATCAATTGGATGTATATCTCCCAGGCAGCCTATTGAGGAAATAAATTCCTCAACCTCATGAGAAATACCTCTATGTGACTCCTCAAGACCGTAGTCTTCATCACAAGGTAAATGTCATTGGTGGCTCGATCCAAGAGATATTTCCTCCATCGCATGGTAGATCCCATCAGTGGTCATGTGAGGAAAAAATCCTCTCACAAGAGAATCTCCATTGGTGATACAGAGGCACCCAATATCCTCTCCCCCCTAGCAAGTACCCATCGATGCATTCCATAATATATATACAACAACACGTGTGCAAAGGTCCCACTCCAAGGGGTCACATGGCAAATACGCCTTAAGATCCTCCTTGAGGCAATCCTCTCATAACCTAGTGCTTATGGATGAAGAGGCTTGTAATCATACCGCCTGAATAATCATCCACCAATCCCTCCACTCAATGTCCCGATCACGTAGGAACCTACCGAGGGGGGGAGAGAGAGAGAGAGAGAGAGAGAGAGAGAGAGTCAACCGTGCCACAAGGGTATGAAAATTGTACATATCTGAAAAGACCCACACTCTCGACCTAGGATTGGGTTTCATCCATATAGGTCAATTGTCAATTGTAAGTTTATCCAAATGCCTTGGATCTCAAAAAATATCCCAAAAAATATCCCTCCTATCCATGAGGTACCAATCACTTGTGTGACTCCTGATCACACCATGTTGCATTGGTTAAACGACCATCTCGCTCTGAACCATGGTAAGCTTATTGTCGTGGATGCAATCGAGATACATCAATAGGGGTAGCAGATTGACCTTAGACCTCTATCAACCACTAGCCGTTAAGTGGAAATCCCTTCCACAAAGGTCCAGCGCCTTGGCAAGCATAGCAAGAAACTAATGTGCAAGAGAAACTACAAGTTGCCATGGAAAAGGGCTGGATACCCCCCTTCAGAAGGAAAGAACTCTGGATAAAGGAAGGGGCTTTCTTGATTGCACACAAAGCAACCAGCTGCACAAGAGATTTCTCTCCAAGGGAGTGGGTGGCTGCTATGCTTCCCTCCCTTTTTTGGAGAAAGGGAATATTTGGCAGATCAGCATGCAACAGGCATCGGCCAACCATCGTTGCCTCTTACCCTGCAAAGATGCACTCAGCCCTTTCCTTTCCATGCTCCTATGCTCCTCTTCTATTTGTCCAAACCCCACATGGGATGTCCACTATGGGAAACAAGGCGGAAGCCTCTGGTGCATGTCAAACAATCTTTGCCTCCTTCGTTGCATAAGAGGCGGTTGGCTTCAAAATTCTTCTGGCAGAACCAGCCTACCAAGCTGAGATTCCATCCCAAGGACCATTAAATCTTTGCCACGACTGTATTGGGGTGGCTGCTCCCACATGCCTTTTTCGCTACCCAATCTCACCCAAGGGCAACCCTGTTGCTTCCTTTCTTTCCTGCAGTAGAAGAAAAGATGCAGCCATGCCTCCAACAAGGGTGTGGTTAGAGTACCAATCATCCAGCCCCCTACCTACATGGAAAACACAAAAAGAGAGGGACATACATGTGTTCTCCAACCATCAGCTTGCATGCACTCCCCTTGCTCCTCCATCGTGCTGAAAGCATCTCATACCACCCCATGCAAGAGGGTGAAAAAGCATGTCAAGCTGAGCCATCATGTCTCCATGAGCTCTAATGGTTTTGTGCATATTGTCCTACCTTTTACCTTTTCCATACAAGCAGAAAGTTGTGCTGATACCAATGTTAGAACCTCCAGTATCCTGCCTCCTAGACAAGACACAAGCCATATTCACAAACAATAGAGGGGAAGCCATCAGACTCACCTCTCAACCATAGAGTCAACATGGGCTCACCCCCTAGCATGGGAGTTTGCAGCCAAGTGGGCAGCCACCCCCAAGGACTAGTATCCCATGCCACCCGTCAAAAGTATGAGTTATGAGGCTCTGCCAAAGGGGCAAGACAACTCAATGTATATGTTTATTCTTCACTTCAAATGTAGGTTATACCTCAGAAGTTCTTTTTTCTTTTCCAAAAAACAAGAAGCCTTTGATGTCTATTATAATGTCACAAAGAAAGGATACTATTTGATAAATACCTAGGCACTCAGAAATTTTTCTTTTTTAAATTGAAGATCTTACATTTACAAACATAGAAGATGGGATAATGGATCTCCCAAGTACTCTACAAGGATTGATAAGACAAAATGAAAAAGCTTCTGTTACTGATAAAATGACACGCATAATCCTCACTCCATAAGAAAAAATGATGTATAATTCATGACGGATAGGACAGTGCATGCTTTTACAGTAACACAGATGAATAACGGTTAAATGAACGTGATATAAATAACCGTTAAGTTGGTGCACAAAAAAGTTAAGTGGTGGGAATCTCTCTCTCTCTCTCTCTCTCTCTCTCTCTCTCTCTCTCTCTCTCTCTCTCTCTCTCTCTCTCTCTCTCTCTCTCTCTCTCTCTCTCTCTCTCTCTCTCTCTCTCTCTCTCTCTCTCTCTCTCTCTCTCTCTCTCTCTCTCTCTCTATATATATATATATATATATATATATATATATATATATATATATATCTATATATATACATACATACATACATACATACACAGACACACACACATACAGATACATATACATGCACACACACACATATATATAAAGCAAAGGATTGATCTTTTAAATTATCTCAAACGAAGGATTGATCTTTCAGTTCCAAACTAAAACGCACAAACTCATGTCAAACTGCGAATCCGGAAACACGAGGTGTACCTGGGCAGCAACGGACAAGATCTGCAATATCTTATTTAGGACACGAAGTTTATGAACGGCGTAGGCGCTAGAGGACGGCAGCTGCTTCAGGCGCCGCACTTCGTCCTCAACACAGCGCCTTCTGTTATGCTCCTCGTCAGTCATGCTCTACAGCAAGATGATGCCGAGAACGCAAAAAAAAAAAACCACCGAATGGCAACGATATGCTTTTAGTTGCACGTATAAATAGCTTAGCATATAATAATAGAAGTCCGAAAGCAATACGCGACAAATGGCGACCTAACAATTCATACGGAGAAATTTCTTTTTTTTTCATCATAAACACATATCAACGAAAGCACATTATAAATCACGTCGCTTCTACGTTCTTTTTTAAAATCGGAATCTCTGGTACGTTCTTTTTTAAGCATGAAATTTTGATAGTGTTTAAGAAGGAGAGGACATTATATTTCTTATATGTTTTTTTAAGGGGATTCGACAAGCACTTACTCTTGTCAGCTTTAATTTTGAAAGTACAATTGTAGGAGGTCTTTATAATTTTGTAAGACTTTGGTGTTATTTGACCACGACTAAAAAGCATGACCTACATCTTTCTTCTTTGTATGGCCTTTTTTGCATTGAGACCTTTCAAGTTAATCTTGGCTCCTCTTGAGCTTTTTCATACTCTTCTATATGATTCGCACCAATTATTAGTATCAACTGATTTGCAACCATTAGCTTTCCTTTTGTTAGGTAGGTCATCCACGATCTTATCGCATATAAATAGAGATATATATAGAGAGAAGGAAAAGAAAGAAGAGAAGTGAGGCTAGGGCTAAAACTTATAGAAGAAAACAGATAAATAAATAAATAAAAGAATACTAAGTAGGGGCCGACATGCATGAGAGAACCCCAAAGGAAAGAGTGCATGTATTTTAAGATAGCCTAAATTAGGTAGAAAAAGACTAAAAAAGTTAGTATATGCTAGAAATATTGTGCATGCACCCCTTGGGAGAAAGCTATATAATTGTTGTGGCTAGGAGAAAATTCAAGCAATTCTCTTCTCTAGGTAGGTCACGAGGCATAGCTAACATCATATGACCTTTGCCTTTGTACCAAGCCTTCTCACAAGCCTACTTGACCCTTGTGAATGTACTTTCTTGGGGTTTCTATGCTCTTGAGTTTGTACACTTTTGGGAGATTGCTATAAACTAAAAAAGATAATCTCTCTCTTCTTCACTCTTTCATAAAATGGGAATCACCTAAGGCTAACCTTGAGCAGATACCTTAATTCTCCTCTTTTATAAGGCACAATGCTTTCATTGGATGCATCAATCCATAGTATTCTCCCTCTATGCAAGAGTCAAAGAGTATATTTTGATAAGGCTTTTCTTTTGTTTCCAAATCCATATCTACATCTAATCATGACAAGATAGAGGATTGCATTCTCTCTCTCTCTCTCTCTCTCTCTCTCTCTCTCTCTCTCTCTCTCTCTCTCTCTCTCTCTCTCTCTCTCTCTCTCTCTCTCTCTCTCTCTCTCTCTCTCTCTCTCTCTCTCTCTCTCTCTCTCTCTCTCTCTCCCTCTCTCTCTCTCTCTCTCTCTCTCTCTCTCTCTCTCTCTCTCTCTGTTCTAGCCAAATGGAGATTAACTTCTCACAAATGATGCCTTTTTTCAATCCATCTAAGGATTTTGTGATGCACCACAACCCCGGACTAATAGGTATGAATAAGAAGAGTAGATTGGAGACAAGAGATCCCATAACCCAGCATCATAGGTATCAAACATGATTAAAAAAATAAACAATATCCATTGATGGACACAAATACAAGTGTAAGAAATAAGAGCACAATAGAATAGACAATAGACAGGGTTAAGGAAAAGTGCACACAAAGAGCTGTATGTTGCTTCTTTGAGCACCAAGAAACTAATTTATCTCTAATATACCAGAGATAACCATGAGTAGACCTTCTATCATCTAAATTACTTGCCCAATCTGCATCACTAAACACTTTGATTCTTATATCAGAAGTAAAACCATAATACAAACCTTCACTCAGAGTTCCCTTGATATATCTGAGTACCCTTTCAGCTGCAATCCAATGAGTGTTCTTTGGACAATGCATAAATTGTGATAAAACACCCACTACATATGATAGGTCTGGTCTTGTCAAGGTAGCATAGATCAAATTCTTCATGTCATTAAATTCTTCACCTCCATATCTGCTAAATTTATGATTTACCTCCAATGGTGTGGTTGAAGTCTTGCAATCTTCCATGTTGAACTTGACCAGAAGATTCTTCAAGTATCTCTCTTATGTAACATATACTCCATGTTGAGTATACACAATCTGCATTCCTAAGAAATAAGATAAGTTTCCCAAATCACTTACCTTAAACTCCTTTTCTATTTGTTTCTTAAGCTCCTTGATTCATTGAGCATCTATACCTATGACAATAATATCATCAACATAAATACACATTTATATATACCCATCTTCACTTGCCTTCACTAGCAAGCTACTATCTGCCTTTGAAGCTTGATATCCACATTCATTCAAGAACTTAACAAGCCTGTAATTCCATGCTCTTGGAGCCTGCTTCAAACCATACAAAGCTCTCTTGAGCTTACACACATAATATGATCCAATTGAATCCATAAAACCCTCTGATTGCTCCATGCACACTTCATCTGCAATATATCCATTCAGAAATGCATTCTTCACATCTAATTGTGACAACTTCCATCCTTTACAAGCAGCAATAGCAATTAGTGATCTAATTGTAGACATCTTCTCAACTGGACTAAAGGTTTCATCATAATCTACCCCATAAGTTTGGGCATAACCTTTAACCACAAGTCTAACTTTGTATCTAGACACCTCACCATTTGCAAACCTCTTTGTTTTGTACACCCACTTACATCCAATTATCTTCTGGTTCTTTGTTCTTGGCACCAATTCCCATGTTTATTCTCAAGTAGAGCATCATACTCTTCTTGAATTGCCTTCTCCCAATTTTGTTTACCTTTAGCCTCTTCAAATGTGGTTGGGTCTTCTTTTTTCTTCACAATATAAGCATAATCTTTTGTTGTTAAGAAAGATGTATCATAGCTATACCTGATAGGTTCTTTTCTTTCTCTCAAAGATCTTCTGACCTCTGCACTTCTTGAAGTTTCAGCCATATTTGATTCTGGATCAAATCTTGGCCTATCTTCATCATTGCCCTGCAATTTACTTTTACAATCAACATCATCAATATCTTCTTCATACACCTTTACTTTGGTCTTCCCTTTCCTTTGTATTTCTTCAACATCTGCATAATCATTTGTTGACCCTGTATACCATGCGCTTTGCTCATCAAATGTAACATCTTTTGTAACAAGAAATTGCTTTGTAGATAGACTCCACAATCTGTAACCCATCTGTCTATCATCATACCCAATAAACACATACTTCTCTGCTTTGAGTTCTAGCTTATGTCTTAATTGTGAAGGAACATAAGCACATGCTAAACATCCAAAGACTTTACAATGATCAAGAGTAGGTTTCTTACCCCACCATGCTTCATTAGGTGTTCTACCATCCAAATCTTTGCAGGGTAACCTATTCACAAGGTATGTTGTAGTGTTGATAGCTTCTGTTCATAAGTAGTTTGGACAATTCTTCTCTTTCATAATTGATCTTGCAAACCCTACAAAAGTTCTATTTCTTCTTTCTGAAACTCCATTTTGTTGAGGGGATTACCTGCAAGTTACTTCTCTTTTTATACCTGCATTCCACAAATAATCATCAAACTCTTTAGAAAAATACTCTCCCCCTCCATCTGATCTCAACCTCTTGAGCTTTGTCTTGTAATCCTTTCTGCATAAGCATGATAATGTTTGAATGTCTTGAACACTTCTGATTTGTCCTTGATTACATAAAGTGTAATCCATCTTGTTGCATCATCAACAAACAACACATAATATCTGGATCCATTTATGCTATAGTCCCTTGAAGGACCCCACACATCTGTGTGAACCAACTCAAGCATGTTTGAGTATTTGTATCCTGATTTATTGTATGACCTTTTGTGTGTTTTACCTAATTGACAAGCTTCACACTTGTACACCATGTGTTGAACTTCAACATTTGGCAATCCAAGCACTACATCATTCTTTGACATTTCCTTTATGGCTCTCTCATTAAAATGACCTAGCCTTTTATGCCATAGGTCTAACTCAGACATCTTTTGACTTCCATAAGTAAACAATGCATGTCCCACATTACCTTGAACCTTGAGAGTAAAAAGTCTTCCTTCTTTTTTACCTACAATGATGCTTCTATATCCCTGATTTGGATCTTGCACATAAACACCATCATTGGTGAATCTGACTTCATATCCCTTCTCCACAATTTGTCCTACACTTATCAAGATTTTAGGAATAGTAGGAACATAAAGTACCTTGCTTAAGATTGTGCTTCCACTCTTTGTCTTCACTGATCCAATGCTTTCCACCCACTTTATGCTTGGTGTTATCTCCTGTTTGAACTGTATGTCCACTCACCTTTACTTCCATATCCGTCATCAATGATATGTTGCCACTCAAATGATTGCTACATCCTGAGTCAATATAAAACACCCTTTGATCTTCTCCTACTGCTTCATGTGTTGCATTCAAGATGAGAGTCATGTCATCCTTCTGATCTGATGCATAATTATAGTAGTTGTTATTGTAGGACTAAGATTGAAAGCTTCTTCCACCTCCTCTAGCATATGATGTTGTACCACCTCTTCCCCTGAAGTTACCTCTTTGATTTCTACCTCCTCTACCTCTTTGATTAAAACTCTGATTATGGCTTCCACCATTTTGATTGTTATACCAACAATCATTTGCCAAATGATTTGTTCTGCCACAAATCCAACAATCTCTAACATTATCTTTATTATTACCTCCTCTTCCTTTACCTCTTGAATTCATCTTTCCTCTTGTGAAATTAGCTTGGCTTGAAGATCCTTCATCATCAGTTGACTGCTTCCCTTTGCCATTCTTTTCTTTTGTCCTTTGAGTACATAGCTTGACTTGCACTCCTATCATTATCTCCCTTAATGTCCTGCTCAAAAGTTAGCATGTGTCCTAGCAACTGATTAATATCAGGAGTAAAATGATCTAATGACAATTCTATGGACAATATGAAAGGCTTCCATTTCTCATCTCCTCTCAGGCATGTAAGTATTTGTCTTACTAACTTATCCTCTTCAATATCTTCATCTACTGCTCCCAAGCTATCTGCAATATCCTTCATTCTTGCCACATAATCAAAAATTGATTGTGAGCTCTTTTTCTTGAAGGTTGTGAACTCTGCCCATAATGAAGACTTCCTTGACTTGGTTGTAT
>CM035422.1:128793744-128846244 GCA_020310875.1 Ceratopteris richardii | reverse complement strand
CTAACATCATATGACCTTTGCCTTTGTACCAAGCCTTCTCATAAGCCTACTTGACCCTTGTGAATGTACTTTCTTGGGGTTTCTATGCTCTTGAGTTTGTACACTTTTGGGAGATTGGTATAGACTAAAAAAGAGAATCTCTCTCTTCTTCACTCTTTCATAAAATGGGAATTATCTAAAGCTAACCTTGAGTAGATACCTTAATTTTCTTCTTTTATAAGGCAGAATGCTTTCATTGGACGCATCAATCCATAGTATTTTCCCTCTATGCAAGAGTCAAAGAGTATATTTTGATAAGGCTTTTCTTTTGTTTCCCAATCCATATCTACATCTAATCATGACAAGATAGAGGATCACATTCTCTTTCTCTCTCTTTCTCTCTCTCTCTCTCTCTCTCTCTCTCTCTCTCTCTCTCCCCCCGTTCTAGCGAAATGGAGCTCAACTTCTCACAAATGATGCCTTTTTTCACTCCGTCTAAGGATGTTGTGCATGTTTTAAGATGGGGACAAGCATTGTATGTTGACAAATCTCTTTTGTTTTTAATTACGAGAGGACATCAACATATATCTTAATGTTTCATGCAAATTCAACTTATATCTTAATATTTGATTCAAATTCAAGCCCATATGTAGTTTAAACCAAATCATACCCACGTCTAAGTGTGTTAAGGAAGCACTAAATTTTTCCCTCTAACTTAATTGCACAAGATTATTAAAATATGCTTCTGATTACAAAGGTTACTTATGTAGGGGAAATGGCATAAGCATATACAATTGATCATGGATGTCCCACAACCATCGACTAATAGGTATGAATAAGAAGAGTAGATAGGAGACAAGAGATCCCATAACCTGATATCATAGGTATCAAACATGATTAAAAAAAACAATATCCATTGATGGAGATGAACTAGCCACAAGATACAACTATAAGAAATAACAACATAACGCTGTGGAGATGATTGCAATCCCGTTGGATCGGGTCCGTTTGCGGCACATGTAGAGTGTATGAAGCTAGTGAGTATTGGAAAGTTTATGTGATAAAAAATGTGAAGGTGAAGATGAAGTTGGGTATGGGGAGCAAAGATGTCATGTTTTGATTATGGAAAGGGAAACATATGAATGCAAGATAAACGCATGAACATAAATGACGAGGACAAAAGAAAACCACTCACATGAATCAATTTCATAAGGAAGAATGGTCTAAAAAAATGGAGCTCCTTATACACTTTCAAAATTTAATTCTTATGCATGGGTTCTTGTGGATGTATGCATAATGAGAACAAAAAGAAAACCACACACATGAATCAGTTTCGAAAGGAAGAATGGTCCAAGAATGGAGCTTCTTATACACTTTCAAAACAGACATATAAGCATGGGTTTTTATGGATGGTATGAATGCATGTGGGTCATGATTTATGAATGAATAGAAGTTTATTCTCTCAATCTCAATGGATCATCCTCACTAGTTCAATGCAAGACTGTGGAGCCTTCTCACACATAGAACGAGATAGAAGGAGACATATAAAAACATATAAGAAACTAAGAGACTAAGAGACAAGAGACATGAATTAGAAGATATTGTTATGACATACATATACATGAATGTTGTGAAACGTCAAGCTAAGCATTCTACTAGTCAAAGGTGGTCCACACAACCCTCTTACCATGACAATTCAATTGAATGTCAAATGTAAGAGGATATGTTCCATTTCATTGGCCCTATGTCTTTCTAGGATCATAATGTGTTTCTAAAGAAGTCTATGACTCATAAAAACAACTCTAACTCACTCACACGCTCCACTGAGGGTGAGCAAAGAAAAAGAAATTGGCTTTATGAGCCTATCTTAGAGTGGAAGTCCAAATTAAAATTGATTCTAGGAACTATGCTCTTGCTAGACCACTTTGGATCCTCACATGTTCCATTGAGGGTGATTGTCTCAAGGAAACCATGTGTTAGCAAGGGCCCTATGGATGCCTAACAATGATGCTTTATGAGTTTTGAGGGGGGTTTTTATAGTTTTTTGAATGAATTTGGGCCCTTAGATCTAGAGAAATCAACTCTTAACCTTAAGATCAGCTCCTTTTGATTACATCCATTTGGATTTATCAAATGGATGGCTAGGATTGGTTCTTTATATGATATCTAGGGAAAAGAGGAGGAAATTAGGTGCCATTAGACCTAGGGCTGATCTGGATCGTCGAATCAGTGTTGACATCAGTTTGGATAAGGTAAGCTGCTATTTTTTGACAAACTTTGCATCATTGATCTTTCACCATAAAAAAAGGCTTATCCAATGAAAAAAACTCGTGGATCCTCCTTGCTTTATGATTTAGTGCATCTTCACCCTTGAATGTGTGATCATCCTGACCGTATAAAATGGTTCAGTCATTGTTTACCATGTGGCAATCCTTCAAGCCTTCAATTTTCTTATTCTAGGAAACTTCGGTGACCTTGAAAACTGGATTTTGTGTTCTTTGATCTTCACATATCCTTTGATGAAGATGAAAATTTGTAGGGATATGTTTTGAAAGGTCTCCTTTAGGAATATGCAAAAAAAACTCCCATCTGAATCTCCCTTATACAAGTTTGAATACATTTGGAAGTTTGCAAGGTGGCATTAAGGTGTCTAGGAATCTCTGATAGCCTTGGGAATTTGTACAAATATGTAGCCACATATGATCTTTATATATGTCAAACCATATGGCTAACAAAAATTCCTATTGAAGATTTTGTAGGGTCTAAGTGGAAAAATTACATTTTTTACAAAATGCACATGGCACATCAATGTGCTAGAAAATCCTCCCATTTGAATCTGCCTTATACAAGTTTGACTACATTTGGAAGATGGCAAGGTGGCATTAAGGTGTCTAGGAATCTCTGATAGCCTTGAAAATGTGTACAAATATGTAGCATAATATGATCTTTATAGATGTCAAACCATATGGCTAACAAAAATTCATATACAAGATTTTGTAGGATCTAAGTGGAAAATTTACATTTTTTACAAAATGCACATGGTATATCAATGTGCCAGAAGATCCATTTACATGTGAATTCAGGCTATAGATTGCCTTTGATAGGCTTTACAAGTATATGAATTTTCATGTGATTTGGCGACATTGAATCTTTTGCCCGAATTTCCAAAATTTGACAAGCTTTGACTGCTACCTTTAACATCCTTGATTTCTTCCAAAGTTTGCATGTGAACTCCCTTTAACATCCTAGATTTGCTTGATTTCTTCCAAAGTTTGCATGTGAACTCCCTTTAACATCCTTGATGCATCTTGGACTTCTTAGGGAATTCACGCTACCTTCACCGAATGTGTTTCCTGTAGGCCTTCGTGAATGAGAGAGGAGAGAAAATCTCAACAACATTCACCCTCACTAAACCTGCGATTCCTTTGGAAGCGCCACTCTAGTGTTTCTGAAAAACAAAAAGTTCCAAGCATCAAATTCTTTTATAGGCAACATATGGAAGAAAAAATTGATCATATGCATAAATGAGTAGGCACTATGACATGAAGCAAAATTTACATGAAAGAAAGAATTGGTACTGGCAACATGAATATGCATGAACAAATAGGCAACATATATGCAAATGAAAAAGCAACATTGACAACAAGAAAGAAAACAAACAAGCATCAATATGAAGTGGAAGTGGATGTAGTGAGTTGTTTTAGGAATCAGTTCCTCTCATCTTGAAGAAAAATTTGTACGCTTTTCATAAAGCAAACTACCTTATATAAGATTATAAACAAAGATTTAGATTTTCAATAGACATCTTTCATCTTTAGCTTATTTTAGATCAACTCCTTTCCTACATAAATATGAATATGCTCTTTCTCCAATAACATGCAAGGAAATCTAACTAAACTCCACTTATGCATAAATCTGCTTATATAGCCCATGATTTATTCTACTATGGCTCCTTAGCTTCCTTTGGCTTGCTCTCTCTCTCTCTCTCTCTTTATTTTATGATGATTCAGCGACTTCATGGTTACGATCACTTTTTTGGGGTGGAACAAAGTGTAAACTTCCTCATAACATGTAGCAGCTTTTTTTTTATAGGGAAAAATTAAATTCCGATACAAGGTACAACCATTTTTTATGACGGAGAACAATCGTTTAAACAATGATACAAGTGTTGTGAGGTGGAGTAAGGATGTAGAAACATGCACTAGCAAGAGCTAGGACTTCAACAATTATGCTTTCGATATAGGATACATATGCATGTTTATATATGAAAGTCATGTTACCAAAATAAACCTCCAAGTCTACATGCCTTATCTTTACATAACCCTGGATTATAATTGTTTTCTTAAGAGATAAATTACTATTTAAGATACAATTTTACACAAGTAGAGAAAGCATCATTTGCCCATTTGACTTAAGTGGTGTGGATATGCAATGCAATGCAAAGATTGAAAAGAAATAACCCTTCAAATATCCTTTGATGAAGATGAAAAATATGTAGACCTATGTTTTGAAAGGTCTCCTTTAGGAATATTTAGAAAAAAATCCCATCTGAATCTCCCTTATACAAGTTTGACTACATTTGGAAGATTGCAAGGTGGCATTAAGGTGTCTAGGAAGCTCTGATAGCCTTGAAACTTTGTATAAATATGTAGCCACATACGATCTTTATACATGTCAAACCATATGGCTAACAAAAATTCATAAAAAAGATTTGTAGGGTATAAGTGGAAAATTTACATTTTTTACAAAATGCACATAGCATATCAATGTGCTAGAAAATCCACTTACATGTGAAATGAGGCTATAGATTGCCTTTGATAGGCTTTACAAGTATATGAATTTTCATGTGATTTGGAGACTGAAGTAATTCGATGGCGTGCACCACACTGGACTCTCCTTCTCGAGAGTTCCACGACGATATGCTCAAAGTAGAAAACCGAGCTCTGGTCGCCACACACAGTACTACGCACAGATGTTGTAGAATACGCAGAAAACGCAATACACAGGGAGCACGAAGACAGACTTCTTAGGTTTTACAAATGCGGTCGAACTTACAGTCTGTGACTGACCAGGCCACTATATGTTTTATTAAAGAACATATACAAAGAAGTGTCCGGTGGCCATTTGGCCTTTCACATGGACACTAACGGTAACAATCTCCCACTAAAGGCCAATATGGCCAGAGTAACTATGGGAGAAAAAAGAAAGAATGATAAAGAATACCTGAGTGTAAGTATACAAACTATACCTCCCACCTGATGGGCATGTTACACAGTATACAAGTGACTGTGTAAGATCAAGAATCAAGTAACCCCCATCAAGTGACAACAGTGTCGAAAGCTATCCTGTGGTAGAGCTTTAGTCAAAGCATCTGCAGCATTATCTCGAGTGTGAACCTTCTCAAGAATAATGCTCTCAGTGGCTAAGCAATCTCTAATGAAGTGATACCTCACCTCAATGTGCTTGGTCTTTGCATGATAGACCGGATTCTTAGCCAAAGCAATGGCACTCTGACTATCACTGAGCAAGTGAGGTACATGCTGAGGCAAACCCATATCACAAGCAAGACGAGAAAGCCACAATGCTTCCTTACATGCCTCACTTCCTGCAACATACTCTGCTTCTGTGGTGGAAACAGCTGTACATTCTTGAAGACGAGATCTCCAAGAGATAGCACCTCCAGCAAAATGAAAAATGTACCCTGATGTAGACTTACGATTGTCTACACAACCAGCATAGTCAGAATCTGTGTAACCAATAATGGATGCTTTCCCTCTACCTAAGCATAGACACTTGTCCTTAGTGCCACTCAGATATCTCAAAATCATTTTGACCGCTTCCCAATGTTTCTTGCCAGGATTAGACATATATCTGCTCACAACTCCCACTGCAAATGCAATGTCTGGTCTCGTAGCTACCATAGCATACATGAGACTACCAACAGCAGACTGATAGGGAATTTTGGTCATGAATTCCTTTTCCTCATCTGATTTGGGGCAGTCATCCTTGCTCAATTTCACATATGTGGGTAAAGGTGTACTCAATGCCTTTCCACCCTGCATATTGAATCGATGAAGTACTTTGGATATGTACTCACTTTGAGACAAGTATATGCATCTTTTACTCCTATCACGAGTAATGCGCATGCCAAGAATATGTTTGGCATCCCCCAAATCCTTCATATCAAATGTCTGACTCAACTTCTTTTTGAGAATTGACAAATCATAAGAGGACTTCCCAGCAATCAACATATCATCGACGTAAAGTATCAAGCATATCAAGCTGCCATCAGAACATCTCTTTGTGTAGAGACAATGATCCTCATTGCTCCGAGAATAGCCTTGGGACTTCATAAAAGCATCAAACTTTTGGTACCATTGTCTAGGAGACTGTTTAAGTCCATACAAGCTCTTCTTGAGCTTACAAACTAGACTTTCCTTGCCAGGAACTACATAACCCTCTGGTTGTTCCATATAGATCTCATCTGTAAGATCTCCATGCAAGAAAGCTGTTTTCACATCCATTTGGACTAGCTCTAAGTCCTCCATTGCAACGAATCCAAGCAACATGCGCAAAGTAGTCATCTTGACCACTGGGGAGAAGATTTCCTCAAAATCAACACCATGTTGTTGCTTAAAACCCTTTGCAACAAGTCGTGCTTTATATTTTGGAGAAGCACTATCTGATGTGAATTTCAGCTTATATACCCATTTACATGGTAAAGCTTTCCTTCCCTTTGGCAAAGGTACTAAGTCCCAAGTACCATTCTTGTGAATAGAATCCAACTCACTCTTCATGGCACGCTCCCACTTGACATGATCCTCTGTCTGCATAGCCTCTTTGTAGCAAGAGGGCTCACCGGCATCTGTTAGCATAACAAAATCTAAACCTGGAACATATCTATCAGGTGGATATGAGACACGTGCAGAACGTCTCAATGGTTGCTGAACAGGAACATGTGCAGACTGATCTGAATGGACATTCTCTTGAACATCCCTATGTGCAGCATTTTTATGCATGCTAACCGGAGGACTAGTATCCTCAAACACCACTCTTCTCACTTCAACCTCCTTAATCGGCTGTTTATGCATCTTAGACTCATTAAAAATGACATCACTACTTCTGATCACTGACCGTGTTTCAGGATCCCATAAGCGATATCCAAATTGTCCTTCTCGACCATATCCAAGAAAAATGCATTTCTTTGACTTATGGTCCAACTTCTGTCTAAGATTCTTGGGTATATGAACATATGCTTCACACCCAAAAACTCGAAGATGATCATAATATGGTGGTTTCCCTGTCCATAACTCTTGTGCCACTTTTAGACCTTTGGCAGTACTAGGTGAAAGGTTAATCACATGAACTGCAGTCAATACTGCTTCTGCCCAAAAACCTTGTGAGAGGTTTGCATGATGCAACATAGAGACTACTCTATCTTGAATAGTTCTATTCATCCTCTCAGCTACACCATTCTGTACTGGGGTATAAGGAGCTGTAAACTCTCTACGAATCCCTCTACACTGACAGAAAAGGCTGAATTCATGTGAGGTATACTCACCCCCATTATCTGAACGTAAAGCCTTAAGCTTAGTTCCTTTTTCAGTCTCAACTGAAGCAAGCCATTTTCTGAAAGTAGGGAATACATCATCCTTCGATTTGATAGGATATACCCAGACTTTTCTAGTAGCATCATCTATGAAAGTAACAAAGTAAAGAGAACCACCTAAGGACCTAGTGGGCATAGGACCACACACATCTGTATGAACAAGATCTAAAGGCTGAATTGAAGAGTCAATGTGCGTTTTATGCACATTTCTGGTTTGCTTTCCATATTGACAATGCTCACAAAATGAAAAATCAGAGAAAGATAACACAGGTAGGTAGCCAGAACGAGAAAGATTTTCCATTCCACTACGAGATATATGGCCCAAACGACCATGCCAAATACAAGCCATAGGCTGTTCAGTAACAGCTAACAAGTGTTCTTTCTGTGATACAAATAAAGGGTAAAGTGAGCCAACTTTCCTTCCTTTTGCAATAACCATATTGCCCTTTGATATACGAAAGGACTGAGCATAGAAGACCACCTTGTAACCAAGGTCATCAAGTTGACCAACTGACATCAAACTGCGTGATAACTGAGGTACATGGCGTACATTATGCATAGTAAATTTTGAACCGTCAATGAACTGCACAACCACATCTCCAATCCCCACAACATCACACTGGTAAGAGTCACCAAGTCTCACGGTACCAAGAGACTTTGCTGCATAATTAGAGAACCATTCTCTATGTGGTGTCACATGGAAAGAAGCACCAGAATCTAGCAGCCAGGTGTGGGAAAGAGAATCAGCCATAAGTGCCTCAGATGGCACAGTACTATCAAGTGTCAACACATCAGCATCATCAGAAATAGCATTAATTTCTTCAATCTTCACAGTCGAAGTAGATGGTGCAGGTAACTGTTTAACATGCCCATCAACATTCTGTCCTTTACCTTTAGCATTCTTTAATGCATAACAGTCTTTCTTCATGTGTCCTTTCTTATGACAATAATGGCATTCAATATCCCTCTTCCTTGATTTACTTCTGCTCTTATTCCGTTGACCATTCTTTTCCTTGTTCTTGCTCCTGCCACGTTGTTGATTCTTTCCTTGGTAAGAATCACGAACATTATATGCATCTCCACTCTGAGTGCCAACCATAGATTTTCTACGAATCTCCTCACTCAAGAGTGCTCCACATATGTCATCATAGACGAGTTTACCACCTGGTGCACTATTGCTAATAGCTGTGCAAAATGTATCCCATGATGATGGCAGGGTGCATAACAGCAATACTGCTTTCATTTCATTGTCCATATCCATTTTCTGAGCCTGTAACTGGGAGAATATGGCATCAAACTCATTTAGATGAGCAGCAACACTATCTGTGTCCTTCATACGAAGGTCGTATAATTTTCTCATCAGATATACTTTATTTGATGCCGTCTCTTTTTCATATGTATTGCATAACTTCTTCCAAAGCTCCTCTGCACTTTCACAGTCTAATACTGTAAAGTAAACATTATCTGCTAGGTGCAAGCGAATGGTAGACCTGGCCATTTCATCTAACTCATCCCAATCATCTTCATCCATGTCAGCAGGCTTCTTTGAAATCCCATTTACTGGCTTCCATTGCCTTCTTTGAATCAGCACATCTTTAATCTGATTCTTCCATAGAGCAAAGTTTGTGCCATCAAATTTTCGGATCTCAAAATGGTCTTTGCCCTGCAAGTTATAGCTCCTCCTCGGAACGCTAGCACTAGACCCTGATCCACCGGATGTGCCTGAGACCTCTGATGCCATGATCGTAGAGAGCTGAATAGAATGATAATGGAGCTAGAAGAGTCCAAACACCAACAAATAAGTGTATCAAGGAGTAAATCGACCACTATATAGTTGACTAAACCAGAAATCTGGAAAAATTTTGCCAGAGTATCCTCTGCAAAATTAGCATATGACCAGTGTCAAAGTATCATAAAACTGCAAGTACTAACATGTCTACCTGCATAGTGAATCACTGACTCCACTGCATATAATCAGTTACCCAATAGAAGCCAACTAGGCTTATCGAGCACCTATGAACAACTATCATACATCTCCTATGGCGAGGCTGGGTAAGTCTTCCACCTGCATCACCGAAGAGACCCCGACATCTGGGTGTCTCCCAGTTAAGAAAACCTCACCACGACCCTCTTTATCAAACGTAAAAGGCTTTATGCAAAGAACGTAACCGCTATATCAATGCCCACATGGACGTACATAAGCGGTATCCACAGAAGCGTACATGGTGTGTATGTGCTCAATATATGCAGTAAAATGACACTGAAAGGCTGAATACACAGCCCAAAAAACTAGCCAATAACACCTGCAAGTGTCTGTCAACTCTGATGTTTTAGGCTTTAAAAACCTGCATAAATTTGCAGCGACTGCTCCCACCAAAACTGAAAGCCCCTCGAGAAACCTGTAGTTTTACGAGTGTGGCTGAAAATACAGCCCCAAAGGTTGATATTTATTGTCTGAGAAGTACAAGGAACACTCTTCTTGATGTTCTTGGACCTGTGTGAAGAGAACTACATGCGAAAGTACTCCAAAATGGCTCCAAAAACACCCCAAAATTGCTTCAGAAATAGGCTTTAAAAGCAAAAATGAAGCTTTGAGGGACCAAAACTTGTTCAAGGTAATGCCAACCTTAGTCTTTCCCCTTCTTCAAACACCACAAGAGTGTAGCTTAGTGGCAAGAGATTGCCGCGGTTAAGCGAGCTCTGGGGGGAACAGTACTGGGATGGGTGACCTCCCGGGAAGTACCGGGAACCTCTATATTCCTTGATCGTTGAGGTCCTCCCTCGCGCGCAGCCAACGGCGCCAACGGTGACTTCGGTGACTCGGATGACAAGGTATGCCAAGGTCTATGCCTTGGTCGCCACCTTAGTCGCCGCCTTAGTCGAAAGCCTTGGAGAAAAGGGGGAGGGTGCTCGCTGCGCTCGCACAAAAGGTACAAAGCTTTTTGCCTCGAACTGCTCTGATACCAGTGAAGTAATTCGATGGCGTGCACCACACTGGACTCTCCTTCTCGAGAGTTCCACGATGATATGCTCAAAGTAGAAAACCGAGCTCTGGTCGCCACACACAGTACTACGCACAGATGTTGTAGAATACGCAGAAAACGCAATACACAGGGAGCACGAAGACAGACTTCTTAGGTTTTACAAATGCGGTCGAACTTACAGTCTGTGACTGACCAGGCCACTATATGTTTTATTAAAAGAACATATACAAAGAAGTTTCCGGTGGCCATTTGGCCTTTCACATGGACACTAACGGTAATAGAGACATTGAAATTTTTGCCCTTATTTCCAAAATTTGACCAGCTTTGACCGCTATCGTGGATTTGCTTGATTTCTTCAAAAGTTTGCATGTGAACTCCCGTTCACATTCTTGATGCATCTTGGACTTCTTAGGGAATTCTGGCTACCTTCACCGAATGTGTTTCCTGTAGGCGTTCATGAATGGGAGAGGAGAGAACATTTGGATGACATCCGCCCCCACTAAACCTGCGATTCCTCCGGAAGAGCCACTCTAGCGTTTCTGAAAAACAAAAAGTTCTAGGCATCAAATTCTTTTATAGGCAACATATGGAAGAAAAAATTGATCATATGCATAAATGAGTAGGCACTATGACATGAAGCAAAATTTACATGAAAGAAAGAATTGAAAGAGGCAACATGAATATGCATGAACAAATAGGCAACATGTATGCAAATGAACAAGCAACATTGACAACAAGAAAGAAAACAAAAAAGAGTCAATATGAAGCGGAAGTGGATGTATTGAGCCGTTTTAGAAATTAGTTGCTCTCATCTTGAAGAAAAATTTGTACCTTTTTCATAAAGCAATCTACCTTAAATACGATTGTAAACAAAGATTTAGGATTTTCAAGAGACATCTTTAGTCTTTAGCTTATTTTAGATCAACTCCTTTCGTACATAAATATGAATATGCTCTTTGTCCAATAACATGCAAGGAAATCTAACTAAACTCCACTAATGCATATATCTGCTTATATAGCCCATGATTTATTCTACTATGCCTCATTAGCTTCTTTGGCTTGTTCTTTTTTCTTTTTTGATGATGTTTTGACAACTTTATGGTTACGATCACTTTATTGGGGTGGAACAAAGCGTAAACTTCCTGATAACATTTAGTAACTTTTTTTTTTAATGAAAGGGAATAATTAAACCCTGATACAAAGTACAACCATTTTTTATGACGGAGAACAGTCGTTTACACTCCGATACAAGTGCTGCGAGGTGGGCTAATGATATAGAAACAGTAGCAGGAGCTAGGACTTCAACAATTATGCTTTCGATATAGGATACATATGCATGTTTATATATGAAAGTCATGTTACCAAAATAAAACTCCAATTCTACATGCCCCATCTTTCCATAATCCTAGATTATAATCGATTTCTTAGTAGATAAATTACTACTTAAGATACAATTTTACACAAGTAGAGAAATCATCATTTGCCCATTTGACTCAAGTGGTGTGGATATGCAATGCAATGCAAAGATTGAAAAGAAACATGCATGAAATGAAATTGGAAACAAGCAAGAATGAAAAAAGAAAATGGAATGAAATTGAAAAAACAACTTAAGATACAATTTTACACAAGTAGAGAAATCATCATTTGCCCATTTGACTCAAGTGGTGTGGATATGCAATGCAATACAAAGATTGAAAAGAAACATGCACGAAATGAAATTGGAAATAAGCAAGAATGAAAAAAGAAAATGGAATGAAATTGAAAAAACATGAACTTGAAAAAGAAATGATATTCTTTTTCTTTTAGTGGATACTCCTGTTTACAAATCAGCCTCATTGTTGTCATCTTCTTGAATGTGCTCATCCAAAATGTACTTGTCATTATCACATTTCTTGTATAGCTTTATCCTTTTACATGCAATCAAAGTTTTTAATGCAACACTATTTAATTCACAAAGAGCATAGATACAATTGTTGTTGACTTTTGATACAATGTATGGCCCAAACCACCGTTGAGTGAGCTTTTTGCGTGCATCATATTGAGAGTCAAATGTACTATCATAAATGAGCACCCAATCTCCTAGTTCTATCCGCTTAGGACGCAATCGATGAGTTTTATCAAAATAATGCTTATTCTTCATTCTAGATTCTTTGAATTTTTTAACAGCATCATCAAGTCTTAATTTACCTTGTTCTAACTCTTTAATGCGTAAACTCAAAAAATCATCATTAGACATGTTTTCAGACCAAGGCAAATTTGACCATGGAGAAATATGAGACTGAATTGGAAATAATGGTTTTTGACAGGCATATACCCAATAGTATGTGTGCACCTCATTCTATTTGCCCAAAGTGCAAAAGGTAAGAATTTAGGCCATTGTTTAATGTCACCATTACATGCTTTAGATATGGCTTTCACAATAGGTGGATGCCCTCTCTCTATTTTACCATTGGCCTTTGGATTATATGCAGTAGTGAGGGACAAACGAATACCGTGATGTTCAAAGAACTCTTTAGCTTCTCTCGCATTTAACTCTCCATGATCGGCAACTACTTTCTCTATGTACCCAAAGGGACATATGACATCTTCAAGCAAGAATTGGCAAACATTGGATGTGGTCTTAGATCGTAGTGCACGTCCCTCTACATGATTAGTTAAGTCCTCTCTTGCAAGTACAATGTAACGCATTTTGTCGATACCTTTAGGCATAGTTACTGTTGATATATTTAGGTAGTGATGTGTGTGAACACACTAGAACCGTTGGGGCACTTTTTTCCCTCTTTAGGAGGTTTTTTTCCCCCGGCTTGTATATACGCCTATTGCCCTAATGGGCTACTTATCTTTGTACATTCTCTAGTAATACATTCAGTATTGTGTGTTTGTGCTCCAAGCTTCTTCTTCTTCCTTGTGCTGTTCGCGTGCTCCCGCAGACGTCTATCTCCAACAATTGGTATCAGAGCAGGTTGTCGCTTCTTCTAGGGCGCCGTCGACACTCCTCCATTTCTAGTCTCAGATTCGCACGAAATTTGGTGAGCATACTCAAGGTGTTTTTGAGATCAAAACGGCTTTGCTTTATGGTGCCGAAATCGCGATCTGAGCTCGTTTCGGCCTCCGAACGCACTATCGCAGCGCTTGTGCAGGCTATTTCATCCTTTTGTGCAAAGGTATATACCAGTTTCTGTTTGCCAGTTTAAGCATCTCGAAGTCTGCTACAGGTCTAGCAGAACTCGTCTGGGCAGTTCCGTTCAACTTTTTGAGATACAATCAATTTTCTGCATCAAGGTATTTTAGTCACCGGCCATGGCTGAAAGCAGCGATGTATTCCGTATGTTGGTTGTTGAGGATAAGTTGGATGGTACCAACTACCCATTATGGGCTTATATGATGCGACATGTACTGGTTGCAAAAGGATTGTGGAACATTGTGCAGGGTGTTGAAAGACATCCTGTTACACCTGTAACAACAGGTACTGCAAATACAGGTGCTAGAGCTGATGAAGATGGTGTCAAAGATGATATTCCGCAGATTCTTGTTCGTGCTACTGTTTCTGTTGCACCTACTACAGAGCAGATTCGTTGGGATGGAAGAGATGCCCAGGCACATGCATTGATAGCCTTGTCTGTCAAATGTGCCATTATTCCTCACATTCGCTCTTGCAGAACAACAAAGGATGCTTGGGATACACTTACCACTTTGTACCAGGCTAGGAATGAGGCTCGTGTTGCTTACCTTTGAAAACAGTTGGAGAGTGAGCACATGAATGAAGGTGATTCTATGGACAGTTTCTTAACAAAGATCAAAGATTTGAAGGAACAGTTGATTTCTGCTGATGAGGTTATACCAGATAGCTCACTTATGCAGACCGTTCTGAATGGTCTTCTTGATTCATATCAGAGTTTTGCTTCTACTCTTCGGTTGATGATGAAAGGCAATCCAAATGCCTTGTCATTTGAGGAGTTAGTCTCTGTTCTGTTGTAGGAAGATCAGTCCAGGCAGAATAGGTCCATTATGCGTGTTGCAGATCAAGCTTTCCTGGCTAGTCAGAAGGGCAAAGGAAAATGGAGCTCTTCTACTAGTAAGCAGAAATCTACAAATGTTGCACAATCGAAGAACTAGGATAAAGATGAGAAGAAATCAGAAAAGCAAAAATTGTTTTGCAAGTACTGTAAAGGAAATGATCATATCATAAAGAACTGTCCAAAACTGGCTGCTAAAGAGGCAAAGAAGAAAGAGGCTGGAATGGTTGTTGCAGAGGCCTCTACACCAAAAACAGAGTCTGCAAATCTTGTGCAGGAAGAAGAATGGGCGTTTACTATTGTCTGCAGTTTTGACCCATCTTCTCATGATCAGTGCATGTCTGCAGTAGACTCAGATGTTTGGTACTTTGACAGTGGGGCGACCAAACATATTACCTCGCAGCGCAGTTTCTTCTCTTCACTCAAGCCTGCCCCTACAGGGAATACTGTCACATGCGCCAATAACTCCTCTTATCCTTTTATGGGAGTTGGTAAGATCATTCTGACTACTGCTGATGGTAGTTCTTTCACTTTGTCAGATGCTTTATTTGTGCCAGGGATAAAAAAGAACCTGTTATCAGTTTCTGCATTAGCCAAGATTGGCTTGGTTGTGAAATTCGTTGATGACAGGTGTACAGTCCATGATCTCTCAAATGGTGATGTGATTATTGCTTCTGGCATTTTATGTCGTGGGCTGTATAAGCTCATAGACTATGAAAGATCCGTGAATGATTCGGCATGTGCAGTTCATGATTCTCAGGCTATGTCAGATGCAAAGCTTTGGCATGCACGCTTTGGTCATCTAAATTTTGCTAGTTTGCTACGCCTACAAAAATCTGAAATGATGTCCTCTTTGCCCAAACTTGAGGCTCCTAGAAAACATGTTTGTGAAGGCTGTATTTTGGGCAAAATGCAGTGTTCTTCCTTTCCAAAAGATGGTTCAGTTCGGGCTACGCAGAAATTGCAGCTTGTACATAGTGATGTCTGTGGTCCTATGCAGACACCCTCTTTTGGAAATTACCTTTACTTCGTGACTTTCATTGATGATTTTTCCAGGCATGCATGGGTATATCCACTCAAAGCAAAGTCCGAAGTGTTCATGTTCTTCAAACAGTTTTTGGTTTTGGCTGAAAATCTGTCAGCATGTAAAATGGGCACCCTCCGTTCTGATCGAGGGGAGGAATATATGTCTTCAGATTTTAATGCATTTTTGGCTGAACGTGGGATAAAACACCAGTGTACAGTGCCGTATACACCTCAACAGAATGGAGTTGTTGAACGAAAGAACATGTCACTCATGGAGATGGCGAGGTGCATGGTCAAAAGTCAGGCTTTACCACATAGTTTCTGGCTTGAGGCTGTCATGTGTGCAGCATATGTACTGAAGAGGTGTCCCACTAAAGCGTTGTAGTCTATCACTCCATATGAGGCTTGGCATGACCGCAAGCCATCTGTTGCTCATCTGCATGTTTTTGGTTGTTTGGCATATGCATTAGTGCCTGAACAACATCGCAGAAAATTGGATGATAAGGCAGTTGTATTTTTGTTGGGTACAGTTCTAAAAGTAAAGGCTATCGTCTGTATCATCCACAGACTAAACGCATTCTGGTTAGCCGTGATGTTGTGTTTGTGGAAGATGCTATTCAGCCATTACTTTCATGTACTAAGGAGGCATCTGTTAGCTCCAAAGACATGTATGATACGTTGATGCCTCTTTTTACAGGTGGACAATCTAGTGCTGGTCCTAATGAGGCAACTTCTCAGCCCTTGCAGGTTTCATATGATGATGCAGATCATTCTATTTCTGATGCAGATTTACATGATGCACTTGTTGATGAGAGAGCTGCTATTGAGCAGGCAAAAACTATGCCAAAATGGCTGGTGCAGACTTTGCGTGACAACAAATTAGATGCACCTTTGTCATATCGTACTCGTTCAGGCTCTCATAGTGCCTCCTTTGCATCAGATTGCTATGCTATGGCTGCGTCTAGTCTCTGTGATGAGAATGAGCCTGTTTCTTTTGATGAAGCACATAATTCAGAAAATTGGATAACTGCCATGCAATCTGAATATGATGCTATAATGAAGAATGGTACATGGTCTTTATGTGACTTGCCTCCTGGCGAGAAGGCCATTGGCACTAAGTGGGTATACAAGCTGAAGCGTAAACCTGATGGTACAGTTGACAGGTATAAGGCTAGGCTTGTTGCAAAGGGTTATGCGCAGGAAAGAGGCATTGATTTTGATGAGACCTTTGCAGCTACATGCCGTATGACTACTGTTCGGAGCATTTGTGCACTTGCAGCCCATCATGGTTGGAATGTACATCAATTGGACATTAAAACAGCATTTCTGAATGGTGACTTACATGAAGAAGTGTATGTTTTTCAGCCCCGTGGCTTTGTGCAGAAAGGGCATGAAAACCAGGTGTGCAGGTTAAAGAAGGCATTATATGGTTTAAAGCAAGCACCACGTGCTTGGTATGAGAAGATACATGCCTATCTGGTTGCACATGGTTTTGTGAACGGTCCAACTGAAAGCACCTTATATGTGAAGCGTGCTAATGATGTGCTTCTGATCATTGTCGTCTATGTTGATGACATGCTGCTCACTGGTCCTATTGAGAAGCATATTGCTGATTTCAAGGCTGATTTGCATGCCTCATTTGAGATGTCTGATTTGGGGCATTTTCATCACTATTTGGGCATTCAGTTTATGCAAGTTGATGGTGGAATGGCTTTGTGTCAAACGAAATATATTGACACATTATTGCAGCATTTTGGCCTTGAAGACTGTAAGCCTATTGCCACTCCTATGGAGTGTTGTGAGGATCTTGCTCACGCTCAAACAGAGGTTACGAACGCAGAAAAACACACCCAAGAATAAACGCAACAAGAGACGAGAAAGTACGCAGATTGGGTGCAATCTCCCCCCATGCACTCTGTTTCGACAGTCCACAGAGTGCATGTATTTATAGGAATTTTGATTACGTCGAAAAGAGTGGTTACAAGAGGGCGGTTTCGAAAAGTAGGCGTGAAACTAAAAGTTGATAACTTTTACAAAAAGCCATTGCTTTTAATAACAGAAACTGCGGTCTACAACGACCATTATTCTAACCATTACTTTTCTAACAATAGAACCTTCTACGCAGGTTTATTTACAAAATAAATAATAATTATTCGGATTATTGATGTCTGCCCTTTCACGCCTTGCACGCTCCTCACGAACCTTCAGCTGCTATAGCAAAAACATCAAAAACATATTAATACATTAATAATTTAACATTTTAACAATGCTTGTTCAATAATATACAACATGCCTCTCAGTTGACAAGCAACTGACCGCAGTTGATAAAATAATTCAACACTCTAACAATTATAATGCAGTGTTCAACATATTCCATATTACTGTTTTAATCCAACAATGCATTGGCCAACATATTTCATGTTACAATCCAACAATGCATTGGCTATTCGATATTTCAATCCAACAATGCATTGGCCAACATATTTCATGTTACAACCCAACAATGCATTGGCTATTCGATATTTCAATCGAACAATGCATTGGCTATTCGATATTTCAATCCAACAATGCATTGTTCAACATATTCCATAAGGTATAACATGCCCCTCAGTTGAACAAACAACTTACCTCAGTTGATAAAATAATAAACATGGATGGCCAGTCACATGTTTCATCACTGAATAAAGAAAATAGGCATGTGCCATGTAAAAATACATGCACTCTGTGGACTGTCGAAACAGAGTGCAGGGGGGGAGATTGCACGCAATCTGCGTACTTTCTCGTCTCTTGTTGCGTTTATTCTTGGGTGTGTTTTTCTGCGTTCGTAACCTCTGTTTGAGCGTGAGCAAGATCCTGACAACATGGAGACAGGTTTACGATTGAGTCTTCATGATGCTGGAGATGCATTTGATGTTGTTCTCTATCAACAGGCTGTTGGATGCTTGATTTACTTATGCATTACTCGGCTAGATATTCAGTTTGCTGTCTCACAGTGAGCAGGTTTATGCATTGCCCAAGAGTCACGCATTGGAAGGCGGTTAAGCGCATCTTTCGCTACTTGAGTGGTACTCGGCTACTTGGGTTGTTTTATCCCAAGGGGGGATCACTACCGCCAGATTTGCATGCTTTTTCTGACTCAGATTAGGCTGGTTGCTATGACACTCGTGTGTCCACCTGTGGTTTTTGCTTCATGCTTGGTAGCTCATGTATATCTTGGTTGAGCAAGAAGCAGCCTACTGTGGCCACTTCCAATTGTGAGGCTGAGTATAGGGCAGCTTTCACAGCGACTGTTGAGTGTGTGGCTTAGACGCCTTATGGCTTATTTGGGTGTTGGCCAGTCTTCTGCCACCACCATCTTCACTGATAGTCAGAGCGCATTGGCAGTTGCGAGGAACCCTATGTTCCATGCTCTCACTAAGCACATTGAGGTGCATTATCACTATGTCAGGGAGTTGTTCTCTGCTGGGGAGATCAGCTTGGCATATGTGCCCACGTAGGAGAACATTGTAGACCTTTTCATGAAGGCTCTGCCTAGGGAGAAGTTTGAAGCTTTCCGCAAAGCTTTGGGCTTACTTCCTTTTGTGGAGTGATTTCCACATAGCTTGGCACTTCCTTATACATGAGTGCCAGCTCCTTGTTCACCGCATCACTCCCAGGGGGGATTTGTTGATATATTTAGGTAGTGATATGTGTGAACACACTAGGACCGTCGGGGCACTTTTTTCCCTCTTTAGGAGGTTTTTTTCCCCCGGCTTGTATATACGCCTATTGCCCTAATGGGCTACTTATCTTTGTACATTCTCTAGTAATACATTCAGTATTGTGTGTTTGTGCTCCAAGCTTCTTCTTCTTCCTTGTGCTGTTCGCGTGCTTCCGCAGACGTCTATCTCCAACAGTTACAAGATCTACTACCTACTTGTAGTGAATACAGGGTGAATAAGTAGGATGCAAGGGATCTCTATGTTTGACTAATGAATGAAGTTGACAAGTAGAACATGTAGAAACATAGCTACAAATGTCAACATACATCTTAGACCAATAATAGGTACTTCTCATTTTTTCATATGTTCCAAAAAATCATTTATGACCTGCCCATAATGTCTCATGCATTTCCTTCATTACTTGCAACTGAAGACCTTGTTTTCCTAGGACTCTTTGTGGATTCTTAACCTTACCCTTAGCGTATCTCCAAAGATAACCATTTCATAGGAAAAGATTGTAAGCTCTTTTCCTAATGTTGCGGAATCTATTCATAGTCCAACTAGGTAATGGTTGCAGTGTACTCAAATACTTTCCCTTGTCTTTTCATTCATCTTCGTACTCAGACTCATGAAATTTCTCATACTCGTATATATGTGGAACATAGTCAACTAAGTTCACATTCTTTATTAGATCACTTTCAAGATCATCATCAAATCTAGATCTCGATATTATATCAACAATTGAATTTGACTTACTTGAAATATAAATTAACTCAGCATTTATAATCTTAATGTATGAGATCGATCTAAGCATGTTATATTAGGAGATGAACAATTGGCTATCTTTCCAATGAGAGGCAAACAATGAGTCTTGACTTTAACATTTGCACCTATGAAGTATTATTTTTTTGTTTTCAAAGCTGTTACCATAGCCCATAGTTCTCATTTGATATGTGGATATTTTCGTTGTTCGTTGTGTTTCATGTAAAATTTTAGCCCCAAACCTAATTGCATATCTATTCCCTTCAAAATCATCTTGACGTATGACCTAACCTATACCAATAGGACTAGTATCAATAGTCAATATAATAGGTTTGTTAATAGAATAGTCTACACGCTTAAGGATGAGAGCTTCAAGCAATAATTTCTACAATTTTGGCATAGCTTGTGTGTTTTTTGTCAATCCAAATAATTGTTTGTTTCTTCCTCAACAAGTCATAGAGACAATCAACAACATTAGCAAAGTGTGGGATCCAAATGACATAAAAGATGCAAACACCAAGAAATCTCCATGCCTCACTCACATTGTTACATGTTTCAAAAATCTTGCCAATAGCATCTTTTTGTGGGTATGGCATTCGACCATAATGACCACATAAATGTCCAACAATAAGAACCTTGTTGACACCAAAAACAGATTTTTCTATGGAAAATGTGAGAATTGTCTCTTCAAATCATTGAAATATTCATTCACAATCAGAGATGTCAAGAACAAATTTACGACATCCAGATGAATCTAAAGTAATGTCCTCTACACGCTCCTCACTCTCTTTAATTGGAATATCATCAATGAATGGCATGGTTATATAAGGGATAAAATCATGTAAGACCATATTCATAGCACTCATCATATGAGCCACAGAATTAGTCGCTCCTTGAGGTAAAGTACACATTCGCACTAAGCCTAAAGGAGTTTTCATTATGGTTATGTCGCGACTATCAATTGCTAATGGGATTTCGTCATATCCAAAAAATAAATCACCCATGGAATAATCAGAATGTCATGAAAATGATTCAACAAACTCATCTACAATGGGTCCTATTCATACATTCCTTATGGTGACTTTATTGATGGGTTGGAGATATTGAATAAAAAATATTTTCCCATTCTTTTTAGGCACAGTGAACCATCTATTTGACTAAGGTGCAAAATATGGCTCTAAAATTCTCATGTTTGTCTTCTCCTTAAGTAGTTTCATGAGCTTAGGTAAGTGAGCCTTTGGAACTGGTATAGGGCGAAGATTCCATGGAGTATGTGGAATAGTAAAGATTATCATGGGTGCAACTAGCTTAGGATCTATGCAACCAATCTCATGAGGATACATAGTAAAGGCTTTTCCATGGCTACATATGACTCTCTCAAATTTATCTCGCTCTGATGGCAAAAGAAAGTCATCATCTCTACCAATTTTCACCTGCTTGATTGTCTCATCTATGAATGTATGTCCTATGTTTTTCTTATCCCAAAGAATTGGATCGTTTTTCACATCAATAATTTTTTCATTACTTCCTTGGGGTAATGGTTGAGCTATGGGTTTGATTTTCTTGTTACAGTTTTGTACTTTGTTTCAACTAAGGCATCATGTGTTTGGTTAAATTTTGAGCTCTTGTCAACATTGAGAGCATATTCTTGGATAAGAGCATACTCATCAAGGGAACAAAGAAGAATAATATGGGAATTAGAATTTTGTTGAAGACAACTCTAACTCCTCAAGAGTAGAGAAACAATGAGATGTCTCAATCACATGCTCAATGTTTTCATCATGTTCCATAATTCTATTGGTTTTATATATTTTTTGTGTTTTTTGGATAAAATACTTGGACAATTGACTCTTATGAAGAAAATCTATTCTATAATGTGGAAAACAAAGTGACAAACTATTGTACACATTGGTTGGTTGTGACATGTCAAACCAATGTCCACTCTTGTCCCACTCAACAATGGATTCTATCCAAAATTTGATCATATGTAGCTCCAAACATGAATTGAGGTGCACAATCACTACAAGCATGCTCATGACCCTGAGTAACAATAGGTTTCTTTCTAATTGACAATGGATTCCTAGGATGATTTACTCCTACTGTCATGACTTGAAGTGATTGCATTCTATCCTTAGACTTAATTCTAGCATAGGTAGACCCATCATCCATGGCTTTAGTTTCCATACGACTCTCATAAATAAAGGGTTGACCTAAGAGAACTTCATAGGAGCAATTATCTTGAATAAAAAAGTGAACTCTTTTGGGATTCCTCTTATGGATATGGGCGCACTAGCACAAGCTCCATACAGGGTACCTACACCATTATCTGTAGTTCTCATATGCCATCGACAATCTTTATCTATGGGCCATCAAAACTTATCATAGACTTCTCTTGAAATCATATTGATTTCAGAGCCAGAATCTACTAATGCATTTACAGTGATATCGTTCTTATCATTGCGTATTTTAACATGCATCTCTGATGTACCTCTAGACCAAAATTTTCTTTAAAAGCGACTTTCAAGATTGTTTTCATGATTTGCATGGTCAGGTTGAATAGGTCCTAAGAAATTTTTATTAACATTTACTTCATCATCATCAAGGTCCTTTTCATTACATTCATCAAAGTTTAAGGTTTCATTCATAGCTTGATCTTGATCTAGAGAATCTTGCATCTCAGTATCTAGATTAAGCGAACACTTCTTCCTTTTAATTAGGATGATAAATTTATCTTTAAAAACATGCTTTGCAATAGAAAAAACTTGTTCCAAAGACATAGTCACTTAACTCTTTAGAAAAATCTCATCTAAAATGGCCATAGGATCTATTTTCCTCTCAATTTTTGAAATCAAAATGGCTTTAGGTTTTCTCTTTGGTTTCTTTTGGTTTTCCTCAGGATCTTGTTTTTGTTCATCTTCTTGTGTTTGGTCTTGAGTTTGTTTTGATTTTTCTTATTTGTCTAAAGTCTTTGGTTCCATTTTTCTTTGCTTTGTCTTCTTACCTTTTTGTTTCTCCTCTTGTTTTTGTTCATTGGGTTGTGATTGTTGTTTTTTATCTTTGGGTTGTGATGTTTCCCCTTGCTCTATGATGGTTTCTATTCCCTCTGAGGTTTGTTTTTGAGTCACCCTTCTTTCACTAGGCTCAACTTCATCTCTTTTTCATTTTTCTTCTACATTGGATATGTGAGAAATAAGAGATTGATCTTCTATTGGTGACTCCCAAGCTGTTATTCTCCTAATCGCATCTCGTGCTCTTACTAAAGCCTCTACGAAAAAGTCAACTTCCTTTGTGGGTTTACTTGATTCTACTTCTTGTTCATCAAGAGCTTCTAGTTTCACCCCTCTAGTTCCGACATCCATTATGGTTATATTTTCATAGCGTTTTTTCATTCCTCTCTTACCATAATTTCCTTGCAAAGGTAGCCTAGATCGATAGTCACAGATTTTCTTATCTATGTCTATTATTAGTCATTGCTCCTTAGCAGCCTTCAATAGTTCACAATCTCTCAAAAAGTGCTCTAATAAATCACACCAAGGACACCTACGAGGGCCACACACAAAACCATTTTGATTTTGAGGATTTTGATTAGCTTGTGGTGGGAAATTATGAAATTGAGGATTTTGTTGATAAGGCATTGCTTGAACAGGATAATTAGGATTTTGATAAGGCAATTAATGTATTTGAGGAGCTTGGGGAACAGCATGTGGTACTTGAGGTGCAAGAGGAGCTTCCATAGTATACGGTTGATGATTTTGAAAATTTGATTTTGAGGATTTTGAAAAGCTGTTTGAGAAGCTCGAGGATACATGTTTTGATACATTTGAGGATTTTGCACATGAGGATGAGGATTCTGCATTGAAGGATTGTGCATTGAAGGGTTGTGCATTGGAGGAACCCGATATGCTTGAGTAGGTTCTAGTTGTGGAGTTTTATTGGGAGCTATAACATGTTGATTAGGCTCTTGAAAAGACATTGGGTTCATTTGATTTTGGAAAGTTTTGATGTAATTTGATTGTAAAGCATCAACAATCTTGGCCAAATTGGACTGTGTAGCAATAGCACTTTCCATTTTCTTAGTGAGAATTTCCACTTGGGATTGTTCAACTACACTTTTCTTTGGCTCTACTTTTAAAACCTTGACTAGGCTCTATCATTTGAGGAATAGGAGTAGAGTAAAAAAGCATAGCATGGGATTGTTCTCTAACTTGCTCCTTAGATTGTGGAAGGCTATCTTGAGGAAGACTAGTTTGCTCATAAAGCATGGATTGCCTTTGATGTCTATGGGCTACAACCTCTACGACTTTACACACTTTTTGCCAATTGTCAAAAAGACCATAACCCTTATCTGACTCTTCTAATCGCCATTCAACTTCGCTACGAGTTTCAAGATGAAGAAGCTTAAGAAAATTGATCACAATATCAGGTTCCAAAGTTATCTTATCCTCATCAAGAAGTTGTTCATTGCATCTAATATACTCTTTTTATAAGTGAGTAATAGAGCTACTAGGCTTTGGAGAATTGACCCATCGTAAGAATCCGTCCCGATTATGTTGGCTATAATCCTCAAGCTAGAATTCTTTGAGCATCTCCTTTCTGAAATCACTCCAAGGAAGAGTATCATATTGAGTGACACGATTTATGATAGATCTATCAACAATTCATTCAAAGAATGTTATCAAAAGATCTTCGAGAAGACAAAAAATCATAGGTTGCTCTTCAAACGAATCTAAGTAGCTTGTAATGTTGATGCCATTGAATTTTTCGTTCTCTCTCAACATAGAAGAGACTATTCTTTGGCCTTTGTTAGGTCGTCAGAATGGATTGTATTTTTATTTTTCATATATCACACGCACCGAAAAGGCGTAGCGAATAGTTGTAACTTTTTATCCATTAATGAAAGGGCATTACGGTGTTCTTCGGTGAGAGACGAGATCGCCAGACTGTCTGTCTAGGCGACCGTGCTGAGACGCTGTGTTGCAGATTTGTAGATATCTTGAGTATTGTTATTCTGTCCTTATCGAATTGCAGTGATTCATTATTAACACAGTAACATTGTCTTAACATTAATAAGTCTATGCGACATTGTGATTGTTAATTCACGCGCTAATGTACTGTGTAGTGATAAGTTGTTGCCTTGAAGGATAGTTACTTCTTAGTCGAATGTTACTGTGGGAAAATTAAATAAAGGGCCTCTACATTGTTAGACCCCTATCCATCCCCAATAACCTGAAATGAGATTAAAAGCGACTTATCAAAAGTGCTTTTAACACTGGTGCCGTCTGTGGGAATTATACGTTTTATTGATTTAATCATGATTAATCACCGCCTCTGTGTCATTGCTCCTGTTCATGCATGCATGCCACACTTATGAAGGATATCTCTTCAATATTGCGTTATGAGTAGGGTTTTTGCTGCCTAATTTTTCCGTGCTCTTACTTAATCTTGTTCTTTCCACTGATAATCACTATTGTGTTTGTGGGTTTGCAAGCTCTATGTACTCTGTGTTTTCGTGTCTCCTTGTGCGTGCCATGGAAGCTCTCGCTAATATAGTCACCTTCCATGCCGGTCTCACTCCAGAAGTGAGTGAGTATTTGCGCGTTCGGGTATTGCTGACCTTCGCGGAATTGCCTATTCCGTGGAGTGTCATCCGTTCCATGCACAGATAATTTCTGCCATCGCCGCCACACCTGCTACAGAGCAGTGTTGGCCAATTACATGTTTAAATCCTCGAGTAGTAATCACTCTAACTACATTTGCTGAGGGATTCTGCCTCCCTCAGGAAGGATTGGAGAATGGTCCACTCCTTCCTCTTGCCACCATGATTGCACTTTTTCCACGGCGCTCATCTAATGAGTATGCCATCATTTGCCAACCCGAACCAGAGTGTACTGCTCTGCAATTCCTGGTCGCCGTGCTTGATTTGCAAAAATGCACCTACGGCATATCCCGACCTTTTTATTCCATGATAGATACTTCTTTCCGTGAACCTGTAAATTTCACATCCTTCTTTTTCCGATGCATTCACCGTGAATGTGTAGCGGTTATGAAACAAATCGCTAAGAGTGACCTTCCTCATTCCCGTTTACCCCATATCCTCACTTTCCTCTTTCCGGTGATCCAAGCCGTGCAACCTCCTCCCACCGCTCCCTTCTTGTTACATGAAGAGTCTACCCAAATGCTCGAGGACGAGGATGACAACGATGAAGATCTGCTTCAATTGTTTCGTCGCAAAAGAAGATGCATTAGTCCATCAGAAACTCAGGTGCAGGACACTACTGCAGGTCACGACGTTGAAGTTTTCCATGACACTGCTACTTCTCTTCATGTAGAATCATCTGTTCCCTCTTCTTCGCTCAAGCAGCAGGAACATGGTGCACGCATGGAAGAATCCGACGAAGTCTCGTCTCAGAAGGAATCTCATCAGCAGGATGAGGAAACTGTGCAAGAGATTGTAGCCAAAATAATATAGGAAGTAATTGTTAATACTGAGGCCGTGATCGGAAGGGTTGAAGCGACCATTCAGAATGTGACCGGAATAGTCCTGGTGCAGAATACTCTTTGAAGTATTTCGATGGCGATGCACCACAATGCGCTCTTCTTCTTGAGAGCTCCACGACGATATGCTCGGAGTAGAAAACCAAGCTCTTGAGGCCGCACACAGTACTCCGCATAGAGGTTGTAGAATACGCAAAAAAACACAGTACACAGGGAGCACGAAGACAGACTTGTTAGGTCTTACAAATGCGGTTGAACTTACAGTCTGTGACTGACCAGACCACTATATGTTTTATTAAAGAACATATACAAAGAAGTGTCCGGTGGCTCTTTGGCCTTTCACATGGACACTAACGGTAACAATCTCCCACTAAAGGCCAATATGGCCAGAGTATGCATATGGCACCATGAAGCATCCAGAATCTATATTTACCTCCGCCATTAGCTACATGCATACATATATATATATATATATATATATATATATATATATATATATATATATATATATATATATATATATATATATATATATATATATATCATTGATGTTATTATCATGCATGCATATGTATGTATGAATCATTTTATTTTACCCTAAATTCCAATCAAGTCCATTGTATGTCCACATATCCGAAAAATGCAATAAAGTTGACTCGAACTATTTGACTCAGACAATACAAATGATTCAAACTTTGGCGTATCAGATGTCTATATCCTCAGCCAATGCCGCTAGTGTATGCCGCTCGTCTTATGTGTCTGCCGATGGCAGTCTCCACCTGCGGTTCATTAGTTGCAAGGTCGAGTGTTTCGACAGCTACTCTACGTCAGCATTCTCCTCTTACTAGGCACACTAAGGCCTGTGTGAGGGCCTTTTGCGTACCTCATTCTGCACCTCCCCCAACCTCTAGGAAGCTTGTTCTCTACAGCAAGCCGGGGTGTTGTCTTTGTGATAACCTCAAAGAGAAGCTGCAGGCTGTCTTGATTCTAGGGGGACCAGAGTCTCTCGCGGACGTGCTTATCGAGGTAAGCAGATTCTTTTGTTTTTCTGAATTCCGTCAAGCTCAGTTCAACACCCCAAATAGGATTACGTTTACTAGGATTGTGTGTGTGTGTGTGTGTGAGAGAGAGAGAGAGAGAGAGAGAGAGAGAGAGAGAGAGAGAGAGAGAGAGAGAGAGAGAGAGAGAGAGAGAGAGAGAGAGAGAGAGAGAGAGAGAGAGAGAGAGAGAGAGAGAGAGAGAGAGAGAGAGAGAGAGAGAGACCCATTTGTGTTGTTAACATGAACATGGCCTGAACGTTAGATCTTTAGAAGGAATGATCTTGATGTTGCACTAACGTTGGGCTTAGAGCATCGTCATGCTCTAAGAATGAGGCAAATTGACATGCATTAAATCTCATGGAATTGAGATGGTTAAGCTTAAGAAGTCCGTTGACCTCTCAAATAGTGTGGTATGGCATGCTATTGGGAGAGGAGGACAATGGGAAGTTGGTGGTCCTTGGAAGCAAATTCAAGCTGTTTCCCCTAATGGAATGTCTTGTTTCTTCTAGGGGAAGGGGGTTGTTCTTGATTGGTAGCCTTGACTGAAGTTCATGTAGCGACAATCCATGATAATTCAGTGGAAGTCTCTTGGGAGCGGAAGTGAAGCAACTCTTTTATGGTCATTATAGGTGATCTCATAGTGATTGAGGTTAACACAAATGAAGTAAGCCCATGGGTGAAAAGCAAGTTCTGAGCACAATTAGCCAACAACCATACTTGTTCGGTTAGTTGTTATGGATGTGTGCTGAGTTTCAAAAATGCAAGTCCTAACTATTAACTTGGTACAAGAGTTGACATGTGTAAACCATTTGACCAAAACACCATCAAAGTATCTAATGTTATTTCAAATCCTATTATGGACATTTACTCCTTTCGTTTACCAGATTAGTCTTGGCAGTTCTTGTCATTGGATTATATACTTAGGTTCAATTTAACTTTACTTACTCAAATTTTGCAAAAAAACGAATGCTATCCTCTAAGGAATATGTAACCCCTTTCGAGTGGCATGTTCGGGTGATGTGGTATTTGTGGGTTACATGATTGATGATTTTGAAGCAAATATGGATAGCTATTAAATGCTACAAGTATCCTTACAAAAAGATGGCTAAGTTCATAAATCCTATTTATATGACCAACAACTTTTTTCTTAGGTTCATATGTGTATAATGTATTCTTGTTATGCCTTGAGATTAGTGTGGAAGTGATTTCTTTGTAGCTAAGTGTTAGAAATTATGTGTTATGCGGGCAACCTTCCACTAGGGATCCCACCTGTAGGTTAAAGAAAGTCAAAATTAGTTGGTCAATATTTGGTCAAAGGCTAGTCAAAACAAGTCAAAATGGTAAAAAATGTGTAGATTTTTTTATCACATAATTGAAAGTGCTCATCAAGAGCTTTCCAATGATATATAACACATGTGCTGCATAAGAAATGAATGGTCAGCATATGATGAATATCTTTCAAGAGTATTTAGATGATTTTGTGATAATATACCTAGATGATATCTTGTTATTCTCCAAAAATTTAGAGGATCACAAATGTCATGTAAAGATAATAGAGAAACTAAGAGAAAAAGGTTTATATGCAAAATGGGAGAAGTGCTCTTTCCATGAGACACAAGTAGAGTTTTTAGGGTACATTGTATCAGAGAAAGGAATCTTTATGGACCCTAAGAAGATGGAGACAATCCTTGATTGGCAGCCACATTCATGTGTTCGAGATGTACAATGTTTTCCAGGATTTGCCAATTTCGACAAGATATTCATAAGAGATTACTCCCAAGATAGTGACACCTCTTACCAAGCTTACAGGAAACACAAAATTCTCATGGAACGAAGATGCAAAGAAAGCCTTTCAGACCCTGAAATCATCATTCACCATTGCTCCAATTCTAGTTCACCTTGATTCTACAAAGCCTTTTTTCCTAGAGACAGATGCATCAGACTTTGTCTTGGGGGCGATCCTATCCCAACATGGGGATGATGGACACCTACATCCAATTGCATATCATTCAAGGAAATTCCAGAGATTAATTATGAAATCCATGATAAAAAACTTCTTGCGATAGTGGATGTGTTTGATACCTAGCATCACCATCTAGAAGGAGAAGCTCATAAAGTTACTGCGTATACATATCATAAGAATTTAGAGTACTTTATAATCATTGCATCCTCACTAGAAGGCAATCTCGATGGAGTAACTTTTTATCCAGATTCGATTTTGTCATCACGTATCGTTTAGGGCGCAAACAATGCGAGTCAAATGCCTTATCAAGAAGATCTTACCTTGCATCGAAGAAAAGTGAAGAGGCATTTGAACAACAAGAGAGTGTATTACTCAAATTTAAACATCTCCAGCTAGCAGCGATCTCTTCAAGCCATCAAGAAGATTCAGCCTTGACCCATTTGATTCGCGAGACTCTATCAAATGATGAATTGTTTCGTAATGTCAAAGAGAAAATTCAAGAAGGAAAAGTTCATGAAGTAAATGAGTTCCAGGAAAATGATGGGTTATTATTCTATAAGAACATACTGTACATCCCTCTGGGAAAGCCCAGGATCTAAGTACTTCAACAATGTCAGGATAACCTTGCAGCATGACATTTTGGAGTGAACAAAACAATAGAACTCATATCAAAGGATTTTTTGTGGCCTGAAATGTGGAAGGAAGTCAAAGAATATATTCGAACTTTGTGATACTTGCAACAGATCTAAGGTACAGTGACATAAACCTCATGGCCTCTTGCAACCCTTACGGATTCCAGAAAGGCCATAATCTTCATTATCTATGGATTTCATCATATATCTACCAAGGTTGGATAAGTATGATGCCATTCTTTTATAGTGGATACATTTTCAAAGATGGCAATACTTCATTCCAACTACGAAGGCAATCACAGGTGCATTCACCGCTAGACTTTTTCTTAGATACATCTTTAGGCTTCATGGATTGCTTGATGATATTATCAATGATCGAGGTCCATAGTTCATATCCAGCTTTTGGAACAGTCTTTGCAAGCTCCTTGGTGTTCAAGTAAAAAATGTTGACAACCAATCATCCACATACTCATGGACAAACAGAACGGGTAAATCAAGTCATAGAACACTATCTTCGTTGCACCATCAACTATCATCAAAATGATTGGTTTGAGCTTTTACCCTTTGCAGAGTAAGCCTATAACAATAGTTTTCATACATCTACTAAGGAGACTCCCTTCTTTGCAAATTATGGACAACACCCAAGGATGGATATACAACTCTCAAATCATGTCAAGAACCAAGCTGCCAGAGATAAGCCAAATACCTCATGGATATTCACTAAGAACTCAAGCAAGAAATCCATAGAGCTCAAGAACAATATAAGCATTATGCATATCAGCATCCTGTTCGAAATCCATTCTATCACATTAGGGATAAAGTTTGGTTACTAAGAGACAATTTGCAGACTTCAAGGTCTTGTGCAAAGCGAGAATATCAGAGATTTGGCCCATTCACCATCTTGGTCGAGATAAATCCAGTCACTTTCAAGCTCCAGTTACCAAGTACCATGAGAATACATCTAGTTTTCCATGTGTCCATGTTGGAACCATATCAGATTTCACCATTGCGGGGGAGAGACCTAGTCCTTCATCACCTATTGAGATTGATGATCGTGAAGAATTGGAAGTCGAGCATGTCCTAGATTTGAGGATATCTAGAGGAAGATTGGAGTACCTTTTCATTGGAAAGGGTATGACATGAGTGATCGTACTTGGGAACCTGCAAAAAACCTTCAGAAATCATCAATCAAGGTCCGAGAGATTTTAGGTTTTAACTTTTAGAATGTTTCATTGATGTTAGAAACTTAGAAGTTAGATTGTATATGTATTATGTATTATGAATGTCCGGTTTCAAGAGACAAAACGACTCACAAGGAATAGTTTTCATAGTACAGATAACTAAATATAGGTGTTTTTATATGTTATTTGTGTCAGCATACAAAAGAGGCACTAAATATGCATCAGTACATAGTTTATGTTTGCCAAAATAAAAATCTCAAAGTGAATAAAAATCCGGATTTGTATTTGAATTTTATAAACCTCTGTGATTTAATTGATTTGAATCTCAATTTAAATCTCGTTTATAAATCCCTCGTTGTACTATGGGCTGAAATAATATTATATCTAATCATTTAAAGTAAGCTGACCATTGCTCAGCTCTTACATTAGAGCTAATCATCATTTGGCATTGATAACAAAAAACTTTACCTTAAATGAATAGTTGATGTTGATGAATAGATCAACCATAAAATAGACTGCTGTGTGAATTATGTAACAACAGTTCATGACCATCACACACAGTAACATATATGAATGGGTGCAGCAAATAGAAATGAGGTGGACAAATTCAAGAGCAGCAAATTTGGATACAGTAGCAGTTGGCTTAGACTTGATGAGGCTGCAGCTTAGATAGATGAAACACTAATAATTTTAGATGTTCACTAAAGCTTGGGTGATTGGATGAGTCACATGATATATTGACACTTGGAGGACTCTAAAATATGAAGTCTGAACTAAGTACAGAAAAATCTAGGCTGACGTTACTTTATTAATGAAAATTCCCAACAAGGGACTGACAGCAAAAGTCTTGGCTGTACAGTGTGGACCATTAACATGAAAGTGCAGTGAACACGTTTTGAAAATCTGGACTAGTAATCATCTGCTGTGGTCATCAGATTCAGCTCTTTGATGGTCCAAGTGCCAACATCCAGTTATTCTGATGAAGGTTAACCTTCATTTTGCCGGTTGCTTTTTTGAATTCCAAAATGCATTCCTTTTTCCAAAGGAAGTTTATAAAGCTTAAAAAAATAATAATAATAATAAAATCAATCTGAGGCTGTAGTGTGCTCATGTTTGACTCAATCTTACATGCTATTGTGTTCTTAATTTCCGAATTTAGTTTTTTTCAGTTATCGTAAGCATATCCTGTGTCTTCAGTGTTGTATGGTTAACAATCTTTTTTCTTCTTTTAATCCAATTTCTTCTGTCAAAGGTACGGGATATTACTACAAATGCTGCTTGGGAAACAGCATATCAGTATGAGATTCCGGTTTTAGCCCGTGTCAATGAAGACAATTCAGAGGTATGTATGGTATGAGTAACTGGTTGAATTTCTTTCTACATTAATCCTCTTCTGCAGTTAGGTTGCCCATCTGACTGTTCACTTCTTATGCTGGTAGACTGTGCTTCCAAGGTTTTCACCTCGGGTGAGCATTGAGGTTATGCATCACAAGCTTTCTAATGTATTTAACCAGTAGCTTCAATGTATCTTATGAACTTTGGATGGTAATATACTTCCTTGATGTTCCTGTCCTGGGCACTATGAATACATGACATGGATGCAGTCTCATAGTAGAAGATAAGATTGTTTGGGCACCTTGTACATCATTTTATGAAGAGCTTGTTGAGATGATACATATGAGATCAGGGAACAGTTAAGATAAGATGCTCAACTTCTGAATTTTCAGGTCTAGAGACAAGATAGATTTGTTAGTTTTGACTAGCATTTGGAGTGCTTGATTGAGATGTTCGTTCTGAATAAAATAATATAAATGCTCCTAAAATGAGGTTTATTTCTAATTTCTGATCTCTTTTTTTAGTTTAAGGACATCCACTCTTTGTGTGTGGTCTCTCTCTCTCTCTCTCTCTCTCTCTCTCTCTCTCTCTCTCTCTCTCTCTCTCTCTCTCCCCCCCCCCCCCTCACACACACACACGAAATTCCATTTAGAAATAAATCTTACTAATGTGTTTATAGATTATTTGGATAAATAGTATTGATGGTTTTTCCATGGTACCGCAGGGAAATGTAGTTCCCATCAAGTTATGTCAAAGAAAGAACAGTAATGGGGTTTTATGATACTCAAGGACACTTATATAGCACCATTATAGATTTCCATCATTGACCATTCAAGGGGATAATGTTTTGAGCTCTACTAAAGGGTATAATGTAAGGTCTTAGGTATTCATTGATGTTATTCAGCTCGCAGAGCATCTTGTAAGTTCATGCTCGTGGTGTGTGCGTTGTGGGGTGTGTGTGTGTGAGCATGTATTCATTCTTAATTCTATACCCACTGTTGGGCACTCATGACATCAGTGGAGATGTCATAGTATTGATTCAATACTATGCATAATGGAGCTCTATATGCTATATAGTCTTGTGGTTGGCTACCATGAGCTTATAATTTCACTTTTATTTGAGGGTGAATTCGGGGTTTGCCTGGATCCATTCTGGTATAAATAATTCTCGTATTAGCAGACATGCAGTTTTCATTTGTGGATTCTCCGTTCGAGTTGCGACCAGTTGATAGGTGTGTATACCCTATCAACTATGTGTTTTTTGTAATTATTCTTATCTTCTGTTTGCATTTTGTGCTAGGTTTCATTATGGCGGAGTTTGCCCATCACTTTTGGAAGTGATAGAAATTCATTTCGTAGAACTTCTTATGAGTTCATGCTCGTGGTGTGTGTGTGTGTGTGTGTTGTGGGGTGCATGTGTGAGAATGTATTCATTCTTAGTTCTATACCCACTATTGGGCATTGATGATATTAGTGGGGATGTCATAGTATTGAGTCGATACTATGCATAATGGAGCTGATATGGTATATAGTTTTGTAGTTGACTATCATGAGCTTATAGCTGCACTTTCATTTAAAGGTGAATTTGGGGTTTCTGTGGATTTATTCTGGTATATATTATTGTCGTATTAGCGGACATGCAGTTTTCACTTGTGGATTCTTCCTCTTAGTTGCAACCAGTTGATAGGTGTGTATACCCTATCAATTGTGCATTCTTTTGTAATTTTTTATATCTCTTGCTTGCATTTTGTGTGGCTTCATTATGGTTGAGTTTGCATGTATTCATTCTTAGTTCTATACCCATTATTGGGCATTGATGACATTAGTGGGGATGTCATAGCATTGAATCGATACTACACATAATGGAGCTTAATATGCCACATATAGTCTTGTGGTTGATTACCATTAGCTTATAGTTGCACTCTCATTTGAGGGTGAATTTGGGGTTTGCTTGGATTCACTCTAGGATATATGATTGTCTAGTAGGAGACCTGTAGTTTTCACTTGTGGATTCTTCGTCCGAGTTGTGACCAGTTGATAGGTGTGTATACCCTATCAACTATGCATCTTCTATAATTTTTCCTATCTCGTTTGCAAATTGTGCTAGGCTTCATTATGGTTGAGTTTGCCCATCAGTTTTGAAAGTGATAGAAACTCAGTTTGCAGAGCTTTTCGTGTGATCATGCTCATGGTGTGTGTGCATGTGTGACCATGCATTCATTCTTAGTTCTATACCCACTATTGGGCATTGATGACATTAGTGGGGATGTCATAGTATTGAGTTAATACTATGCATAATGGAGCTGATATGCTTGTGGTTGATTACCATGAGCTTATAGTTGCACTTTCATTTGAGAGAATTTGGGGTATACATGACTATCGTATTAGCGAACATGCACTTTTCACTTATGGATTCTTCGTCTGAGTTGCGACCAGCTGATAGGTTTGTGTACCTTATATACTGTGCATTTTCTGTAATTTTTCCTATCTATTGTTTGCATTTCGCGTTAGGCTTCATTATGACTGAGTTTGCCCATCACTTGTGGAAGTGATAGAAACTCAGTTCGCAGAGCTTCTTGTGAGTTCATGCTTGTGGTATGTGTGCATTTTGGGGTGCACGTGTGATCGTGTATTCATTCTTATTTTTATACCCACTATCGGGCATTGATGATATTAGTGGGGATGTTATAGTATTGAGTCCATAATATGCATAATGGAGTTGATATGTTATATAATTTTGTGGTCGACTACCATGAGCTTATAGTTGCACTTTCATTTGAGGGTGAATTTGGGGTTTGCTTGGATTCATTCTTGTATTAGAGATCACTTGTGGATTATTCGTTCGAGATGCGATCAGTTGATAGGTGTGTATATCCTATCAACTATGGGTTTTTTGGATTTTTTCCTAACCTTGTTTGCATTTTGTGCTAGGCTTCATTATGGTTGTTTGCCCATCACTTTTGGAAGTGATACAAACTCAGTTCATAAGAGTTTCTTGTGAGTTCATGCTTGTGGTGTATGTGCATTGTGGGGTGAATGTGTGAGCGTGTATTTATTCTTAGTTCTATACCCACTATCAGCCAACTATAATGACATTAGTGAGAATGCCATAGTATTGAGTTGACACTATGCGCAATGGAGCCAAATATGCTATATTGTCTTTTGGTTGACTACCATGAACTTATGGTTGCACTTTCGTTTAAGGGTGAATTTGGGGTTTGTTTGGATTCATTCTGGTATATGTTCAATGATGCTATCTAAGTTTTCCAAAGTATAATGGTGACTCTTTGATGGTTTCTCAAATTTCAATATTTACAAGTAGTTCTCATGTTAAGGGGGGATTAAGCACTAACAAAAGGAGAAAATGATGGTGCATAGAGTAGGTTCTAACATATATTGCTTTGTCAACTTACGAGATAGTTGATGAATATTCTCATCCATTGTTAGAATTTGATGGGTACTCAAAATTCCTTTGGATGTTAAAGGTGATTGAGTTTTATTGCAATCAAAAGAATATTTTTGTATGCTACATGCTTGTGGGCAAGTGAATCTTAGTTTAACAATCATGTTCTAGATAGGAAAATGGTGCAATGAAATCAATCCATTGAAATAAAACTATTGAATGTGAATGTGACATCAGTCGAGAGAAATCAAACAAGTCTAATGTGGAAGCTAGATAATTACTAAATCTTTTGCAATGATATCATCATGAATTTGAAGGAAAAACACTCCAAATGTGATATATGTAATCTATCACTCAAGAAACATAAGTCCATGCAAACAATAAAAGATATATACACATCCGATGATTGTTTCATGTTCTTATCAATACATACCTTCCCAATGGTAAAAACGTTTAAAGAATATCAATTATCAAGCAATAAGAGGAAGAGATGCAAAGCCAAGTTAAGAAGCTCTCTTCTTCTTGACTGGGAAGGTAGACAAGCTTTATAGTCTTGTATGGCAACAAGTAGACTCACATGCTTAAAAGGTCAACTCTTTCAACCTATGATCTTGTGTAAGAGTGTTGAAATGTTGTTTACGTCTCATGATGTTGTCTAGAGAGGGATTTGGATGATGATTCAAACATTTTGTTGTGGTTGAATCTTTTAAGTGAACCCTTGTTCAATGCTCTAGTTCTAGATATGCAAATGGTGAATTGAATTTAATATATTGAAAAACAGAATTGTTGAATGTCAATGTGATATCAATCAAAAGAAAAATCTACTCAATTATTAAATCTTTGAAATGATATCAACACAATAACTAACAATGGAGTACATCATGAATTTGAAGCCAAAACACTCGAGATGTGATATATGTAATTCACCACCCAAGTTTAATGTGAAAACCATACAATTGTTAAACCTTTGAAATGATATCAAAATGATAACAAACAACGGGGAAAGATCATGAATTTGAAGCCGAAATACTCGAAAGATGATATATATAATTCACTATCCAAGAACATGCAAACAATAAAAGTTTCATGTTCTTATCACTCTATACCTTGCTAATAGTTAAAACGTTTAAATTGTAATGAAGGAGAAGAAAATATAAAGCAATAACAAGAAGAGGTGCAAAACAAACTTAAAAAACTATCACCTCCTTGGTACGGAAGCTAGGCAAGCTTCGTACTCTTGCATGGAAACAAGTATATTTGTGTGCATAGAAGAAGGCTAATTCTTACAACTCCATGATCTTGTATAAGAGTGCCACAATGCTACCTAGGGGTAGTTATCGGTGATGATTCCCATACTTTAAGGCATTTCATATATTTTAAGTGAACTCTAGAGAATAGTCTATTTCTAGATATGCAAATAGAACAATGAACTCAATCCATTGAACTAAGACTATTGAACGTTAATGTGATATCAATCAAGAGCAAAATATATCAAGTTTAATGTGAAAATTAGAAAAATCTTGAATATCTTGAATTGATATCAAAATGAAAATAAACGAGGGGAATATCATAAAAGTGAAGCAAAAACACTTGAAATGAGATATATGTAATCCATTACCCAAGAAACATAAGTTCATGCAAACGGTGAAAGATATACAACCATTCAATGATTGTTTCATGTTCTTATCATTATATACCTTCATAATGGTAAAAATCTTTGAATCATATTGATGGAGAAGAAAATTTCTTGTAAGAGATGCAAACCTGACTCAAATAGCCCTGTTCTACTTGGTGAGAAACCCTAAAAGAAGGTCAATTTTTACAGCCCATGATCTTGTATTAATGTCCAATCCTATCTAGAGTTATGGATGATGATTTCTATACTTTATAACACATTTCATTTCCAGTGAATCTTCTAACTAAATCCTCGTTTAATGGTCTAGTTTTAGATATGTGAATGTCACATGAACTCAATCTATTGAAATAAAACTACTAACTGTGAAGTATTAATGAAGAGAAAAATTGATTAACTTCAATGTGAACACGAGACAAGTATTAAATCTTTGAAATGATATCAAAATGATAACACACAATGGAGAACATAAATTTGAAGCAAAAACACTTCCAATGTTCATACCGATGTGTGTAGTCTGATGTCCACTAGGTCATTAGGTGGTGCTCTTTTTTATCACTTTCATAGAATGTTACTAAAAGAATCTAGATTTATCCTATCAATTCAAAGAATGAGGTATTCTGTAATTTCAAAAAACTCTTACCTCAGCAAAAACCAAAAAGGTAATTAAGCTTAAGGCTGTACATTCAAATAATGGAGATAAGTATACCTCGCATGAATTTAGCCATTTTTGTTCGTGTGGAGGAATTCAAAGAGAACTTACATTTGTTGTAGCCCAATATAGAATGATGTAGTTAAAATGATGAATATGATTATTAAAGGTAGAGTGGTTTTGATGTTGCATCAACCACCACACCATATTAGAGTATTTGTTTGTGAAGCATATGTCCATGTTCCAAAGAACATGAGACAAAAGTTGGATTACAAATCTAGGAACTGCATTTACCTTGGATATGGAAGAGATGGGAAGTTTGGGATTGCTTATGGGATCCTAAAACATGTTCAATGATAAAAAATAGTGATGTAATTTTCAATGAAATGAAATGCATAAACAACCCATTAAAGAGGTTGAAGTGATAAGATTCATATTTAAGGATTTTAATCCTCCTACTAGTATGCATAAGAATCTGATAGAATGATTGCTCATGAAAATGTTCAAAAACAATCTACTAGTGCTTCTAGTTGACAACCATTGGGATAATGTTCACATGTCTCACAACAAAATATAGTTTTTTGGCATGTTCATAAAGTTTAGTGGAGGTTCCCAAAATCTAGAGGCATTAGCAAGTAATAGAACTACAAAAAACAAATTGCATAGTTATGCACTACACAAGTCTTCATTTTGCTTGTGTCTAAGGGGAACTCATGGTTGTTTTTGAAATGGACAACCTTTTTAGCATGTACTAGATCATGTTGAAGAAAAAAGGTGTTCATTGTGGTCAATGTTTTACTTCAAGGTGTATGGGATTCCAAGGACCTTCGACATTGATGTAGGCTTTGGATAATTCACTATTGATCTAATATATGTTGTTTTTGAGCATGGTCAAAGGGGTACTAAAAACGTGGTGCATTGCAATCCCCTCCCATGTGATAGATTTGTTTGTGGATTAGTTTTTGCCATGTTGAGAGATGTTGGTGAACCTTCTGTTATAAAGAAGCTATGTAGATGAATGATTGTGTTAAGTGAGATCTTGCCATGAAGAGTGAACTTGATTCTATTCATAAGAATGGTACTTGGGAATTGGTATCTTTGCCAAATTGATAGAAAGCTTTACCATGAAAATGGGTATAGAAGTTGAAATTCACATCAAGTATTGCTTCTCCAAAGTCTAAAGCACAATTGGTTGCAAAATGATTCAAGCAAAAACAAGGAGTTGATTTTGAGGAAATATTTGAACTTGTCTTCTATATGATGACATTATGTAAATTGCTTGGATTAGTTGCAAAAGAGGACTTAGAGCTGATCCAAATGGATATAAAGATTTCTTTCTTGCATGGAGATCTTACAAATCAAATCTATATGGAGCAATCAGAGGGTCATGTAGTTCTTGGAAAAGAAAGGCTAGTACGTAAGCTCAAGAAAGTGCCTATATGGACTTAAGCAATCACCTAGAAAATGGTATCAAAATTTTGATGCATTCATGAAGTCCCAATGATATATTAGAAGTAATGAGGATTATTGTCTCTACACTAAGAGATTATTAGATAGTTATTTGATATGGTTGATACTTTATGTTGATAATATATTGATTGCCAAGAAATCCTCAAAAGACTTGTGTCTCTTGAAGAAAAAGTTGAGTGAGACTATGCTTGGGTAGAGGTGATGCATCCATTATTGGACACATATACTTTGACTATGCTAGTTGTGTAGACAATAGGAAGTCTACTTCATGGTGCATGTTTCACTTCACAAGTGGTGCTATTTCTTGGAGGTCTTGTCTTCAAGAATGTACATTTGTTTCCACTACAAAAACAAAGTATGTTGCAGCGAGTGAAACATGTAAGAAAGCATTGTGAATTTCTAGATTTGTTTGTGACATGGGCATACCTCAACATGTAATTTTTTTTTTGCTCAATGATAGTTTGAGTGTTATTTCATCAACTAAAAATCTAGACTATCATGCAAAAATCTAGCACATTGAGGTGCGGTATCAATTTATTCATGATTGCTTAGCCATTGAGCACCTTTTTCTTGAGAAGGTTCATACTCAAGAAAACATAGGAGATGCCTTGGAAAAAAGCTCTACCACAACATAGCTTTAGATATTTTTGTCACTTGATGGGGGTCACTTGATCTTATTATTGCAAAGTCCCTTGTACACTATGTAACATGCCCATGAACAAGGAGTTAACGTTCATATACTCATGCTCAAATATTCTTTGTCATTCTTAATTTTCTCCCTTGGCCATATCAACCATATTAGTCTTCATTGGGAGATCGTTACATATTTTTATTGGTAGTGTCTATGTGAAAGGCCAAATGGCCATCAAATACTCTTGTATATGCTTTTCATAATAAAACATATAGTGGTATGGTTAGCCAAAAACTGACTAAAATCACCCATTTGTGAAATCTACATATAGTATTCCTGTAAGCCACAAACTATATTGAAATTGTGCTCTCAATTAAGGTGGTGATCAAGACGTAGAGCTTGTCATACCTATTCATCCTAGTCATTAAAATCATTGTGGTATCGTTGGTTGCATGTGAGGGAGGACCTCCACGATCGAGGAAGATGGAGGTCCCTAGTACTTCCTGGGAGATCACCCATCCCAATATTGTTTTCCTCGAAGCTCGCTTGAGTAGCAATATCTTGCCACTAAACTACACTCATGTGGTCATTGAGGGGGGAGAATAAAATTGTCATTAGCTTGAGCATGATTTGATTCTTCAAGGCTTTCTTCTTGGCTTGTGTAACTTGTTTGAACGAGTTCTTTGAGTGACGTTTTGAGCCCTTTCAAAGTTCTTTGGTGCATAATATTTTTTGCACAAGTTCACAAACTTCAAGGTGGGCGTTCTTTGTGCTTTTTCTACAAGGAATGTTCAGATTTTGGGCTACTTTTCAGCCATGTTAGTTTGTTTACAAGTTTCTTAAACATGTCTCAATTGTGGTGGGAGCATTCATCATTTTTTCGCAATTCATTGAAAGTTTTCAGTTTGTTTTGCAAGAGTGTGTTGAGCCTTGTGCAAAGCTATTCTTGGATTGATTTTGAGCTTTTTTGGCAAAAATCATTTTTTTGCAATTCATTGAAAGTTTTCAGTTTGTTTTGCAGGAATGTATTGGGCCCTGTGCAAAGCTATTCTTGGATTGATTTTGAGATCTTTTAGATCACTCATAGTTTCTCATTGATCATATACACCAAAGAGATTTGGAACCCCAACCCCTACCATTCATGTGAAATTGGAGGCATGGAGAATAATGAGAGGGACAAAGGTGGTAGTGGTAAGTGAATCAGCCAAGAGCCTTTTCCAAAGGGGAAAGAATAAGGAGACGGTTCGACTCATCCTCCAAAGCCGCACACATTTATGAAGAAGATATTGATATGATAGAAGGACAAGAACAAGCTTCTGGTGCTTTGGAGCCAAAAACCATACTTGCACATGAGCAAAGAAAAGGAAAAAGCCGTGAATCATTGTGCATCGTCACAAGTGAGGATCATGAATAAGAAGATATAGAGATGAGGGTGGCCACAACAAAAACAAAGAATTTTGTAAAGAGGGCAAGAAAAGTAAAAACCAAGGTGAGTGCATTGGTTGTGGAAGTTGAAAACATAGAAGATTTGGACTTGCTATCATAAGAAAAACAAGGTAGTCACACCCCCACCCACAACATTAATGACTTTTATGACTATATTATCGACAATGATGCATCACAAGCTGCAATTAGTAGTAGAACTTCACTCGCCACCACCACATGCTGAAACTATTATGATCACACCCATAGTCTCCACTCATCGATCGATCATCCAAGTCATTGTCTTTGATATTATGACCACAATGATACTAGAAGAGTCTACTTCAATTGCATCTACATTTGCCACAAATCCTAGTGTATCCACTGCAAACTATCCACATCTCGACCCAACCAACATGTTTAAGATTATCTTAGACATCTTCCCTTCCACTTCCATGGAAATGTCAGCCACTCTCGCACACAAAACCACTACATGCACCATTACAATTTCAAGCACCCAATCTATCATCACACCTACCATTGAATCAACACACATCACTCTCACACACATCTTAGACAAGATTTTTGATTGTAATAAAACATATGCAGGTTTTGAAAATATTGGTGGAGAATCAAGCAATTTAGTAAAGAGTCATGATGAAGAACTTGGGTTACCATATGTGAAGACCCCATGAGTAAGAAAGGCACATGCAAATGATACAACAAGAGGTGACCTAGAACCAAGAAGACCTAGGAGGATGTGAGATTAAGTGCAACGATTAACATGTCATGAGGAAGGAGATAAGGGAGAGAGCTCACGCACACTCTCACAATAAAAAAGAAGCATACACACAGATTGAGGCAAGGAAGAATGATCTTCTTCCTTTTCTATTACATAAAAGGAATGTACAAGAATGACCTAAAAACAACAATACAAAAAGTGCAATATATAAAGAAAAATACATAAGGGAAAACCTAATGTCCGCGAATGAGTTAGCTGGCAAGAAACAAATGTGCCATCACTCTTAGTAGATAAATCTGGTAAAGCTCAATGAAGTATCCATGACATATACCGGCATGACCATTATACATGTTAGAGAAGTGAAAACCTGATACGTGTCATCTTGGATCATCACATGTTGAGCTTGATATCTCAACACCCCCCCTCAAGCTCAATGTCATATCCTCTAATCCAAGCATCTTCTGAAACTTCTTCAGCTTCTCTGCTCCAAGTGCTTTAGTAAAAATATCAGCAACCTGCTCATCTGTTCTCACATAGATAAGATCAATATCACCTGCTAATACCTTCTCTCTGATGAAGTGATGATGTACCTCAATATGCTTTGTTCTAGCATGGAAAATAGGATTCCATGTTTTTGTGTGTATAAACTCAATGCCCAAGAAATACTTTACCTCTTCGATGCTTTCTTCATTATCACCACCTACAATCAAGTCATCAACATAAATAGCCACAATCGTGATGCCATCATCACCTTTCCTTGCATATAATGAATGATCTACATCACACATAGAAAATCCACTGGTGGTTAAGTAATCAGCAATCCTTGTATGCCGTGCACAAGGAGATTTCTTAAGTCAATACAGAGCCTTTTGCAACATGCTAACATATTCTAGGTGCTTTGAATCTTCGTATCCTTGTGGTTGGTCCATATATACTTCTTCCTGTAACTCACCATGTAGGAAAGCATTCTTCACATCCATTTGATGTAAAGTCCATCCTTTTGTTGCAGCTAATGCAACAAGTGTTCTAACAATAGACATTTTAGCTACAGGGTTGAGCATTTCCTCATAATCAATGCCATATGTTTGTGTATATCCTTTTGCTACCAATCATGCTTTGTAGTTGGTTATGCTACCATGAGCATTGTGCTTTACCTTGTAAACCCACTTGCAGCCTATGGGTTTCTTTCCTTGTCGCAATGAAACCAGCTTCCATGTTTTGTTTCCATAAAGTGTAGCCATCTCCTCATGCATAGATTTTTCCCAATCTACATTTCCAATTGCATCTTCAAAACAAGAAGGTTCAGCATCTTGTATTACCTTGGTCATGTAGGCACAATGACGAGCCATATAACTGTCATAGGTCAATTATTGCACTGAATTCCACATCCTCGCAGATCTTCTTGGTCTTGGGTCACTTCTCCTTATATCATCTGCATGTACCTTTCTAACTCCTGGTGTCTTCACAGATACCAATAGACAGCTTTTCCTTACCTTTCTTGCATGTATTTGATGAATTTACTGGACTGAAATTTCCACGCAATCTTTCGCTCCATGGATTTGAGTTGGAACTATTTCTTGGTGATGCATTCGGTCCACTCAAAACTTGAGATTCTGCACTTCATTTTTCAGCATTTTCTTTGTCATTTGGTTCAAGATTCAGTCCTTCTTTGGCATCTGCATAAAAGCTTGACATTTCAGCAAATGCCACATCTTTGCTTACCTTCACTTGTTGTGTGAGTGGGTTGTAACATTTATACCCCTTTTGCTCAAGGGAGTACCCAATGAAGATACATTTTTTTTGTTTTTGGATAAAGATTTGTCCTCAACTCATCTATAACATGTACATATGCAATACAACCAAATACTTTCATATGTGATAAGTTTGGCTTTTTACCTGTAAAATTCTCTTCAGGTGTAACTTGATATACAGCAGTAGTCAGAGTTCTGTTCATGATGTATACAACACTATGCACAGCTTCTGCCCAATAACAATGAGGCATATTCTTCTCAGCCATCAAAGCTCTTGCTATTTTTGTAATATGTCTATTTTTGTGTTTAGCAATGCCATTTTGTTGTGGTGTGTACGTGCATGAAAATTGACATCGAATTTCATGATTTTTAAGAAAGTTGCTGAACTCATATGACATGTATTCACCTCCTCCATTAGACCTTAATGTCTGAATATACTTTCTTGTCTGCTTTTCCACCATGGCCTTAAACTTCTAGAAGTGAGTGAACACCTCACTCTTCTCTTGCATTGAATATGCCCATACATTTTGTGTATGATCATCAATGAAAGTAACATAAAACCTGCAACCGCCCATAGATGTGGTCTTTGTAGGACCCCAAACATCTGTATGTACTATTTCTAGTACATTCTCACTAACATGCTTGTCATGCGAAAATGATGCTCTTGACTATTTACCAAATTGACATGCGGCACATACCTTTTGCATTTCTGCAACTTTGAAATTTGGTGATCCATTGACAATCTCCTTTGACTGCATCAATTTCAGCCTTTGCAACTTTGCATGTCCAATTCATTTGTGCCAGATCTCTATATCAACAATAACTCTTGCACCTTTTGTGAACATGGCTGCATTCATTTCAACAATTTTCACATTTAAGGTGAACATCCTACCCACTTTGTTTCCTTTGGCAATCAATCTTCCATCCTGTTTTTACTCTTCTACATATAGCCCGTCAGCATTGGACCTGACTTGTAATCCTTGGTCAACCATTTTCCAACAGAAACCAGATTCTTTGTTATATTTGGAACATGCAGCATATCAACAAGATGTTTCACCTTTCCATCCTCCATAGATAGTGCTATGTTTCTTGTATGCTCGATAGGGTGTGATGTGTCATCACCTGTTTCAACATATCCATGAACTAGCAAGTTCTGTAAAGTACTAAACCATTTTGCATGATTGGTCATGTGGTTTGAAGCATCTAAATCAACATACCAGACATTATCATTCGATTTTGAAACATTAGCAGACATCGTATTCATCATGTGATGTTGAACCACAAACAACTTCTCAAAATCATCTACACTTGTGGATGCATAGTTGTTTTGCTACCTTCTATTATTTTGATTCTTTGAAATCACGTTCAAAGTGTCCAAGTTTACCACAATTCCAACATCTTTTACTATCATTACCTGAATCATTTCTTTGGAAATTTCTGTGGCCTCTTTGGCTCCCCTTGCCTCGAAACTGTCCTCTACCTCTTGCATGATTATGTTGTTGACCTTGGTCTTGGTTATTATGTCCTCCTCCACTTCTGAAGCCTCCACCTCTACCTCTTCCTCTCCTAGAGTAGAATACCTGCTCAGAACTAGGTTTTCCATGGGAATTGGAGTCCTCTCCAAGATTCTTTTCTTCAATAATCAACATGGACACCATATCAACAAAATTAGGAATATTTTCCCTAGTTTGAGTAGACTTTCTGAATTGCTTATATGCAACTCCTACACCATGAAAGCATACTTCCATCTTATCATCGTCATCATCTACATTCGTGCCAATAGATGCAAGTGACTCACATATGCTTTTGATTTTCAGGCTGTAGTCACTTAGCGACATGTGCTTTTTCTCCAGTGTATGCAACTCGTCCTTGAGTTGCAATTTCCGTGCCTTTGTATTGGTCCCATACAATGTGACCAGACTATTCCAAGCCTCTTTCGGAGTCTTGGCATCCTGTATGTGCCCAATCATGTTATCCTATATGCTTACATATAGACAATACATTACCTTTTGTGCTCTTTGATTCCATTCTTCATACGCTCTTAACTGGTTCGCCGTTCGATTCCTCTTTGGTAACTGCAGAGCATTTTTTTGATCTCAGAAAAACATAGTTTTCGTGTATCAACAGTACACGGAATTGCTTGAAATTATGGATCTGGAATATATAAGTGCTTCCAAACACAATGCAAGTTACAATTTTGCAAACTGACCTAGTTTTTATGTGGGCCGCCCTTTATGAGCTCAAAATGGAGGTCGAGATGGCTTTGAAATTTTGATATGATAAAAACAAGTGACCCTAAAAGATAACTCTCGAAAATATTTTGAGGCATTCTACCTTCACACCAATTTTTGTAGCAATCTGAGGTTGTTTGTGAATCATGCTTTCTTCATGCCTTTTCGCGTACTCTTAATCGTCGGCATTCTCCATGAGCTCTCTGCAGCCACAATGGCTCTAATACCATGTCACGAGGAAGGAGATAAGGGAGAAGGCTCACACACACTCTCACAATAAAAAAGGAGCATACACATAGATCGAGGCAAGGAAGAATGATCTTCTTCTTCTTCTATTACATAAAAGGAATATACAAGAATGACCTAAAAACAACAATACAACAAGTGCAATATATAAAGAACAATACATAAGGAAAAACCTAATGTCCGCGAATGAGTGAGCTGGCAAGAAACAAATGTGCCATCATTCTCGGTAGATAAATCTGGTAAAGCTCAATGACGTATCCCTGACATAACATATGATAGTTATGTGGCTTGTATTGTGTCTATATTGACCAAGGTAATATAAGATACTCAAACTTCTTGCTTTGAAGATGCAATTGGAAATGGACATTGGGAGAAAGCTATGGATGAGGAGATGGCTACAGTTTATGGAAATGAAACATGGGAGTTGGTTTGATTTCCACAAAGAAAGAGAGCCATAGGTTGCAAGTGGGTTTAAAAGGTAAAGCATAATGTTGATGTAGCATAAGAAAGCATAAAGGGGGATCGATTGTGAGAAGATATGCACAAAAATATGGTATTGATTATGAGGAAACATTTAGACTTGTAGCTAAAATGACTATTGTTAGAACAATTGTTGCATTGGCTAGAGAAAAAGGAAGGATATTGCATCAGATGGGCATGAAGAGTGATTTCTTACATGGTGAGTTGTAGGAAGAAGTATAAATGGACCAACCACAAGTATATGAGGATGAAAAGCATCTTAAACATGTTTGTAAGTTGAAAGAGGCTTTGTATGGGCTTTAATAGGACCCTTTTGCATCACATGCAAGGATTGCTAATTATTTAACTTTGATTAGATTCTCTCTGTGTGATGAAAATCACTCATTATATGCAAGGAAGGTTGGTGATAGCATCATAATTGTCACCATTTATGTTGATGACTTGATTGTAGGTGGTGATAATGAAGAAATCATTAAAGACGTAAAACATGATGAATTTGACATGAAAGAACTTGGTGTTGAGCTAATTTCAGGGGATTGAATATATACAGAAAGAGGCCTATCGATGTTCCAAAGACAATATGCCTTTATTATGTTGCAAAAGTATGGTATCGCTAATTTTAAGACGATTTCTATGCCATTGGATCAAACTTTGAAGTCAGATACTACTGTAGATGGTGTTGGAAAATGGTACTATGTACAAGAGAATTGTGGGAACTTTGGTCCATCTCACGATTAGAATGCCTTATCTAAGCTACACTATATAATTTCAAATTCAGTTTATTCACGTTCAAAGGAAACCACATTTAGATGCTTTGAGATGTATTCTACATTATGTGAGTGCTAGTTTGGATTATACATTATTTTATGAAGTTGGTGTAGAATTGTAGGTTAATGGATATACTGATGCAGTTTGGATTGGAAATGTTCCAAATAGAAGATCTAATAGTGGGTTTCTATTTTTCACTTGGGAGTGTTGCTATTACATGGAGGATTAAGAAGCAGTAAAGAGGCTAAGTATAGAGAAGTTGCAATGACATCATGGCTTGAAATGCTACTTGCCGGTTTAGGTGTGGAAGTGAAAAATCCTACCACCATTTATTGTGATAATCTTAGGTAGCTAGCACAAAACCATGTTTTTCATTCCAGAACAAAGCATATCAAGGTACATAGTCACTTCATCAGGGAGAAGGTATTGGTAGGTGATATTGATCTTGTTTTTATGAGGAAAATGAGTAGGTTTTTGATATTTTCACCAAAGCACCTGGTACAAAGAAGTTTAAGAAGTTTTAAAAGATGCTTGGATTATAGCACATGACATTGAGCTTGAGGGGGAGTGTTAAGATTCAAGCTCAACATGTGATGATCAAGCATGACACATATCACTTTTTGTTTCTCTGACATGTATAGTGGTTATGCCAATATATGTCAGAGATATTTTCAACAAGATTTACCAGATTTATCTATCCAGAGTGATGCCACATGTGTTTCTTGCAAGCTCACTCATTCATGGACATTAGGGTTTTCTTTATGCATTTCTATTCATAATTCTTCATTGCTGTGCTCCTCTCCATGTGTCTAAGACTGTGTAAGATCTCTTTTTCTTATCTCCTTTCTCTTTGTATAGGTCTTGAAATTTTTCAAGTGATGAAATACCTCTAATTTATGCCTCATAATTGAAGTCATACCATCATTGTTCATCTATGAAAGTAGAAAATATCTTTTTCCTTCAAGGGATGATTTTTTAGTTGGTACCCATATATGTGAATGTATGAAGTCTAGTGGATGATTGCTCACATTGTCCCTCTTCTTAAATGGAAGCCTCGTTGAATTCCCAAGTTGACATGCTTCATGAAAACATTCTAGATTTTGAGAATTGAAACTAAGAACACCACTTACCAAGTTTTTCTTCTACATCTCCTTCATCCTTTAGATTTATATGGCATAGCCTCTTATGCCACATATCCAACTCTACAACCTTCTTGTTTCCGAATGAAAAATAGGTAGGTAATCAATTTTTTTTCTTACCTCCATTGTGAAGAACCTTGTTGCTTCCCTCGTGATGTCATAGTATAGTCTTTATTGGGCGTCTTTTATGAAGCACCCTCTTTCATTAAACTTAAATTCATACCCTCTCAACCGTTTTCCCTCTTGATAGAATTTTTTTGGTCATACTGGTAATATGCAAGAAAACTTTAACGTACTTTGAAATCTTAGAAGCATTAAGTGGAAGATTTCCTAGATGGGTGATCTAAACTTTTCTTTTGACAACTCATGTAGTTGTCGAAACCACTATCTATGTATTATGTGTGTGTATATCCTTCCTTTGTTGCTACCACTATACATCATAGCATGCAACTGTTTATTCTTTGATGTACTAGAAATGAAGGTATCATGAAATATATTTCCCTTGTAGGCTTGATTACCTTCTTGAGATTCATCATTCCAACAATCTCTAGCATAGTGGCCTTGTTTGCCACAAACAAATCATGCTTAACTTGATTGGTCTCTTCCTTGTCTTCTTCGACCTCTCTGAGGAGATCTTCCTTTCTCGTCTGATCCTCCTTGGTGTCTTTAAATTGAATTTGATCTTCCTCTACCTACATTTCAGCCATTTTTTTCTCATTCCTTTGGAATTACCTTCATAAAATACTTGTGCTTCCATTCCCTTTGTTGAACTTCCACCCAAGTTCATTTCCTCAATGACCATATATAGGTGTGGTTAAGGGCTTCCATATATCATCATATTTCAATCCATTACAAATATTAGCCACAATCATCATCCTCAATGGGACTTTCAATTGATCCCTCCACATCTGTTATCTCTTTCACTTTATGTACAAATTGATGCTACCATTTGGTAATTTTCTAAGGTTATTCAACTCATTCTAGATTTGGATATTTTTGGCCTTTTTTAATTGTTGATTACAACCTCTCAAGGAGTCCCAATACCTTCCTTGAGGTATGAAGATCTTGCATTGCCATAAGATGAAAATGATTCTTCTATTCCTCTCACTCCATGCTTTCAAAGATCACCTTTGAAACTTTGTGAAATCTTCATCTACATGTAGTTTTTGGCCCTTATGCGAATAACTGATCCGCATAGACCTTTGGTTATTAGATAGTTACACAATTGAAACCTTCATGGTTGAGAGTTACCCTTCTCCAATTTTTCTCTATAAGCATTCAATAAAGCCATGATACGACTATCTTGCCTCTCTAACATTCCTTTTGAGGTAATGAAGAGGCTATTCTTTTAAGTTGTTTCTTTTTTTAGAGATTTCGACCACAATTCACGTAGTGGTAGCTTGGCAGTGAATCCATCTTCTACCTCCTTGGAGTGGTGCGATAGATAGATAGATAGATAGATAGATAGATAGATAGATAGATAGATAGATAGATAGATAGATAGATAGATAGATAGATAGATAGATAGATAGACAGAGAGAGAGACAGATAGACAGATAGAGAGACAAAGAGACAGAGAGACAGACAGACAGCTAGATAGATAGATAGATAGATAGATAGATAGATAGATAGATAGATAGATAGATAGATAGATAGATAGATAGATAGATAGATAGATAGAAAGATAGATAGATAGATAGATAGATAGATAGATAGATAGATAGGTAGGTAGATAGGTAGGTAGGTAGGTAGGTAGGTAGGTAGCTAGCTAGATAGCTAGATAGATAGATAGATAGATAGATAGATAGATAGATAGATAGATAGATAGATAGATAGATAGATAGATAGATAGATAGATAGATAGATAGATAGATAGATAGATAGATAGATAGATAGATAGATAGATAGATAGATTAAATTTTAGCATTTATATTAGCATATATACATAAATACATAGAAATAATGGTATTCGGGATCTATATTACTATATGTACATAAATACATAAAAACGTAGGGCTTATGAAATTATATTATATATCTACATAATTGAATACATATAAAATAAGGGTTTTAGGATCTATGTTAGTATATATACATAAATACTTTAAAAATTAGGGTTAAGGGATTATACTAGTTTATATAGATAATATCATAAGAAATTAGGATTTTAGGATTTATATTAATAAATATACATAAATACATAAAAAATCATGGTTTTAAGATTTATATGAGTGTACATGCATTAATAGATATATAGTTAGGGTTATATTAAGAAGCTGAGTATCTATAGACAAATTCATAGGAAAACTGGGTTTTAGAATATATATATATATATATATATATATATATATATATATATATATATATATATATATATATATATATATATATATATATATATATATATATATATATATATATATATATAGAGAGAGAGAGAGAGAGAGAGAGAGAGAGAGAGAGAGAGAGAGAGAATTAGAGTTTTAGGATTTATATTAGTATATATACATAAATACATAAAAGATAAGAGTTTTAGGATTTGTATTAATATATATGCATAAAAACTCGAGATTTAGGGATTGATAGTAGTATATATACATAAATAAAAATGAGAAATTTATGATTTATATTAGTGGATATACATAAATACATTAAAAAAATAGGATTTTATGATTTTTATCTTCATACGTAGATAGAAATAGAATTAGATTTTTAGGATTTATAAACATATTTACATATATTTATCTGTAGGTATTCATGGCATCTCATCTTACAAGTGATAAGGCATGTTTGGAAGTGATAATTCTCTATGTGGCTGTAATAATTAGAGGTTCATAATCTATACAATGAGAATGATTTCTAGTGATTATTTTAAAAACTATGACTAATTTGATCCTTATATTTTAAGGAATGAATCATATAAATCACATGGGTAGAGGGTCAATAAATTTAGAGGAAATAAATTCATATCGTGATAGGATCTCTTGTAGTCCATGATGAACCAAATATATGGAGAGAAAATGAAGTCATGATTTACATGATAAATGCTATTTTCAATCATGATTCAAATATGGACAATATAAATGAGCAAGAAACAACTGCAAACGATATACAGAATATGACAAAAGTCCTATTTCATCATCAAAAGATATACTAAGGGCAATGGATGATCATTCCTCATATAAAGATGCTAAGATATGTATACTTCA